>JAOXJP010254096.1:0-36261 GCA_025762735.1 Platanus orientalis | reverse complement strand
CATGAGATTGGTGTGAACAAGACAACTACTAGAAACAAAAATACAATAACTGCAAGTGAAAAGTGTTTCCATTGCAGTAAGATCTGTACTAATGGAGAAAAAGTGTCACATGTATGTAGCTTCTTAATGTAGGAAGTAAAATACTAAGAAGATTCTGTATTCCTTGTTTTAATTAATTGACTCTAATAAATCATACAATGTGGATCACAGTCTATTAAAAGCATTTACAATTACTTGCAAAGATTTATAGGATCTAATAGATTGATTAAAGGAATGACAATGTTTAAATTTCTCCTTAAAGAAAGAGTAAAACCTAATAATAAAAAGGTTGGGAATCTTAAGAGGTTTTCAAGAGTTGTCTATCAAATTCTATGGTTACAAACTATAGATAGTTAGTTAAAATTAAATAAGATTTAATTTAAAGCTATACCTTTGATGTCCAATATATTATAAATTGGGTGAAGGCCCAATCAAGATGGTAAAAATTGTTCTACACAAGTATGTTCGGTGTAACATAGAAAAGTGAACCTAATAGTTATGTATAATACAAAAGTTAAAGAGTTAGCTTCTATGTTCTTAAATAAGAAATACCATGTTTAATATGAAACATTTTATAAAGTTAATAGTGTTTCTAGTTATACATAAAAATAATAGGATTGTTTTATGAATTGTTCAGGAACCCAGTACAACCAGATTAATTAGAGAATAAGTTTTCAGAACCTATTAAACTTCTAATGCACTAGCTCTTTGATGCAGTGGGAGAGTTTTTGAACACCCTACTTCTCACCTATATGGATGAGGTTTATTATTTGATTGCTGACAAATCTGAATAAAGTATTATTTTGATCAAACAATCGAGTTTTATAAGGATTCCAAATAGCTAAGTGTGCATAAGAAAGTAAATGAAAATGTGATTATTCATTTTGATCTAGTATATTAGTTATGTTTTACACATTAGGAATAATGTGAGAATTATTAAGTTATACAGTTAATATAGTAAATAGGTTATTACAATAATCTAGGATGAGATCATTAGATGGTTAAAAATCATTTGCTAAAATAAAAGATAAGGATCAATAATTATGTTTACAATAGTGTGAACAATTAAAAAGGTTGAAAAATATTTGATTATGTTATTCAATGGGAGGAAGCTCATTGATTGTATGAGTATGATGCAATAATGTATTGTATATTCTACAACATAAGTAGACTATGATGCAACTTAAGAAGTGGCATAGAATGGGTTTAAGTTATATTGGTTCCACAAAACTTAGTGTAATTCCCTTAGATTTATCACTTATGACTCAATGAAGTGAAATTGGTTTCACCGTGATTACTTCCTCAGATAATCTTGTAGACCTATGACTAAAGCTCTACAAAAGACATTAGATGCACACATTGACCATATGCGTATTCGATAAGTTAGTGATTAATTTTAAGGACAAGTGGGAGATTATTGAAAATATGTGTCCTAACAAAGTTATTCACATAAAATATAAACATGATTAATTAATTAATTATTTAATAATTATTATTTATTCTATTATCACATGTATTTATTTCTTTATATGAATAATTATTTGATCTCATGAGATGAGATAAGCGGTCCTTAGGTAACATAGTAGGATGTCAAACACATTGGAATGTGTGAAGAGATCTGATAATTTAATTCTTGTAGACCTAAAAGTTTACAGCTATGGGTGATGTTGAAAACATCACTTATAGGGCTACTACATGTAGAGCTACCATATGATGGAGTGATGTAATCTAAATCACTGGAATGAGACTTTAAGATTACATGTAGGTACATTATATAAGTGCATTAAAATGATCTATTATGAACATACTTGGTAAAATATCACTGTTAGGATAAGTGTTGTTCATAATTATAGACTAATCCTTAGACCTAAGAGGTCTGTATTTCTCTAAGTTATTATGTTTGTTATTTTGAGCTACCAACCAATGATGCCTAATTAGAGGTATATCATGGGTAATTTAGATAGCCTAAATGATACTTGAGAGGATACAAGTTCTTAACAAGGAATCTTCTACCCTTAAATAGGGGAATATTTAGTTTAAGAAATACGTGATTTAATTGGACATAAAATTTAGCACCAACGGTTCTTGATAAAGTGTTTGTCAAATGTTTTCAAAATTATATTATAATATATATATATATTATTTTGAAAATAATTTTATCAAATAAATGTTTATAAAATGTTCAATTGATTCATTAAATTCCTAATGATAATGTTCTATGACCATAGGGGTTAGACAGTGAGTATTTTATCATCCTAAAGGTCATTAAGAAATAATGTGAAGTGGAATGACATATTTGTGAAATATTTGTAAGGAATGACCTCATTGTTATTTTCTTATCTTTGGGAGTTCAATTACAATATGTAACAGAGATTATTGTAATTAATGGTATATCAGTTTACAATTAACAAAAAATAAAGTGTTATTAATGTAGTTTGACTTAGTTAAGGATACTGGGCCCCACATCCTAAGGATAAGAATCCCATAAGGATCCCACACCCCCTAGGGTTACTTTGGTTTCTCAAAGACTCTATATAAAGAGTTACCCACGTTTAGATAGTCATGTAACTTTTCTGGAAGTGGGAGAAACGTAGAGAATTCTAGAGCAGGTGTGGATACTTTGGAGACCGGGTCAGATCATCATCTTGTATCTGGTTTAGCCTTTGAGGTATTCTTTTAAATCTTCATTGATTAAATCATAGGATTTTATATGGTGATCATGGGAGAAAATAATGTTCATGTTCTATATTTTTAGGAAAATTAATCAAAAATTAAAGTTTTTCAAAGAATTAAAACAACATAACCAACTCAGAAAAAATAGTAGAGAATATGCCATCTAGGGTTTGATGAAACAATAATTGATGAGAAACAAAGCCACATACTGCTTAGTATATTCAGAGCATCACTAATCAAATTGAATTTAGTTTTAATTCCACATATATTTTTAATCATATCATACATATTCTATTTGTAAAGAATTCATTAGTTGTTAATACTTTGTAGGTCCATCAAAATGGGATCATATCCTCTTGACCCAATCTTCCACACCATCCCATATACCCAATGCCACCACTGCTATTTTTTTACTCCAAACAAATCATCACTCTGTCACCCTCCATTCCACCAAGAAACCCGAACCCAAATAATCAACCTGACACCCTTCTTCAGACCCAAATAATCATCCCTTCAACTCGCATTCGAAAATGGCAACCAAAAGCCATAGAATAAGGTAAACACGTTTAGCTCCAACTTTGAACTGTAAAAACAATTTTCAAATGAAAGAAAAATGCCATAAAAATGGGGTTTATGTCCTTTAGTTGTTGGTCAATAATTCAAAAACAAAAAATAGCCGTTGGTTAATAATTTAAAAACAAAAATTAACCGTTGGTCAACAATTTAAAAACAAAAATTAATCGTTGGTCAACAATTCAAAATCAACAATGAATGCTTTATTTTATCGTTTCTCTTTCTCATGTCTAATGAACTTACCGTTGAGTCTTCCATCAACAATGAACAACACCCAAGTTGCAGAGAATTTGTTTAACAATTCAAAAACAAAAATTAGCCATTGGTCAACAATTTCAACAAAAAAAAATAGCCGTTGGTCAACAATTCAAAATCAAGAATGAACGCTTTATTTTGCTGTTTCTCTTTCTCGTGTCTGACGAACTTACCGTTGGGCCTTTCATCAACAATGAACAACACCTAAGTTGTAGAGAACTTGTCGTTCAAACAACAATAAAACACATAAATTTCAAAAATTAAAATATGAACCCATTTTATTAAGAGCTTTAGAAAAAAATTGTCAAAGAGATTCTGATGTTTAAAAATAGAAAAAAATGTAGAGCCCCATCCCTTCTTTACAAAGAATGTCAAACATTAAAAATGAAAAAAATATAATGATTAACCTAAATCAACTCAAAAATTAAGGAAACAAACTCTCTAATGTCATATCCATGGAAGAAGACGAGAACTGTGGAAGAAAATCCTCCAAAGAAAACGACAAACCCACATTGTCTTTCTCCCTCAGAGGTAGACGACAACACCTAATCATTTATTTTAATCAGAATCCCTTCAGCTTCGATGGGTTTTCCCCCTTCTTCAAGTAAGGGCAACAAGTTCTGTAACCCATCGGCATCAGTGTTTAGAAAAGATCTGATAATCAAATTCTCCTTCAGCTTAATCAGGGTAGACTTGAAGCTTTCAAGCTCCTGAAAATCATTAATGGTCTCCAAATCCATATTCCACCAGTCTCCGTCTTCATCGCCAACCTCCTATGTACCATGGATAACAGTAACTCCGTCAGTCAGTAAAGAGGAAGCATGAAGACGCATGTAATCGTTCACCACTGTCTCAACAGAAGGGCGACCAAAGGTGAATAGATTTTTGACACTAGAGAAGGTCACTATGGCAACTTGGGCACCAGTGAGGCGTGAAAAGGCTTGTGCTTTGTTGAAGAGGTCCATTCTCCTCCTAAAAAAGAAGAAGTGCATCTTGTGTTGGTCTTGGATCTTCTCGATGGCAATCCTTCGTCTTCCCACATTCAACCTCAAAATTGCTAGAGAACGAATTCTGAAAAAGAAAATCTGAATCAAACAAAAAATCGCTAGAGAAAGAAAAAATTCTAAGGAAGAAAATCTGGAACAGAGAAAAAGAACGAAGAAAGAAAGTATTTTTTTAAAATTAAAAACCGTACGGGATAAGTTATATATAGAGGTAGGAATAATGGTTATAATTCATTTTTTTTTTTTAATTATGACCTTTAAGAGATATTTTCCATAGATGGTGAAGACGCTCCACAATAGGGCCGGCCAAATTTTATTCAGGTGAAGGATTTTTCTTTCAGGATTTGGTGTACGGGATGGTGTCCAAGACACTAGGCAATGTTATACAGAAAAAAGGGTGGATGATGCAGACTTTTTCCACTCCCTTAGCATATGCAATGTCGGAAACATGGCATCGAAAAGTGATTTACACTTTTTGGGAAGGGGATTTTCTCTTTTTTTTTCACACATATTAAATGTTGCATATGTGTGGATCGTGGACCTCAGTTAAGGGGACAAATGAAATCCACAAGGATACATATCGGCGTGGATTTCGTCCACCCCCTTAATGACCGCTCACATTCGGTACATGTGTAGCTTTGAACATATTGTGTGGAAAAAAGTGTATTTGGAAAGAGTTTAGAGTATATTCCCAGTGGATAAGTACTTGTATATTTATACTCTATCACACTGTGTCACATCCTGATCAAAGACTATTCTGGTACATGTCCAGATTGGAGATGAAGCAAACCTGAGGTTGCATTGCATGGGTTAGGGAACTCACCCCTAGGCTTTGGACAAACTTAGCAGGTCCAATATGCCCATAGGGCTTGGTCCATCATGGATGGGTTCTCTAATAAGTGGGCCTCCACTCATCCAACACCAACCACATTATGTTTGGGCTTGGGCCATAGTTTTGAAAACCGGATCAAATTAGGCGATTCGATCAAATTTGACCAAAACTAGCACCCTAAATGATTTTATAAAAGCTAAAAATCGTGATATTCCAAAAACCACATTTAATAAGCAAAACACAACATATAACCAACTCAGGAAAAACAATAGAGAAGATGTCAGCTAGGGATCGATGAAGCAGTACTTGATGAGAAACAAAGCCACATACTCCCTAGTATATTCAGAGCATCACTAATCAAATTAAATTTGGTTTTAATTCCATGTATATTCTTAATCAAATCATACATATCCCATCCGTAAAAAAATCATTAGTTGTTAATACTCTACAGGTCCATCAAAATGGGATCATATCCTCTGTGACCCAATCTTCCACACCACCCTATACCCAGTGCCGCCATTGTTATTTTTGTATTCCAAAAAAATATCACTCTATCACCCTCTATTCCACCAAGAAACCTGAACCCGAATAATCAACCCCACAACCCTTCTTTAGACCTGAATAATCATCCCTTCTGAAGAAGAAAATTTGAATTAGACAAAAACTCGATAGAGAAGGAAGAAATTCTGAGTAAGAAAATCTGAAACAAAAAAAGAAAATATTTTTTAATTAAAAGCCATACGGGATAGGTTATATATAGAGGTAGGAATAATGGTTATAATTCAATTTTTCTTTTGAATTATGACCATTAGGAGATATTTTCCATAGATGGTGAAGACGCTCCATTATGGGCCTCACCAAATTTTATTAAGGTGAATGATGTTTCTGTCTAGGATTTGGTGTACAGGATGGTGTCCAGGACACTAGGAAATGTTATATGGCATAAAATCGGTGGATGATGCATTTTTTGAATATGGAATATGCATTTTATTCTATATGACGTCCCTTGGTGTCTTGGACAGAACATTCAATCCTTTCTTCGACCATCTTTAGCTCACTTTGTCTCTCCCACATTAGTTTCCAACTTCTCCACACACACAGCGTAAGATTGGCAAAATCGTAGAAACAAGTGTTTGTAGAAATGCCTAACATAATGGATGGGGAATGTGCACTTGGCAATAAGTGTGTGTGTATGCCTTGAACTTTCAACTTTCAACTTGTAATCAAATTGTAAAAAATGTTATTTAAGTAAAGATTGTTAATAAAACAATGTTACTGCCACAGTTTATATACATAGTATAGATAGCGTCCCCCTGGTACATAAAACTTTTGATCAAGGTGACAAAAGAAAGACTCTTTAGAACTGTTCCTTGAGATCAAAAGGTGAAGAAACAACACAATATACTTAATCTATTTGTCTAGCCAAGATAAGGTAGAATTGAAAGCAACACCAAACCACAATCCTTTCTTTTAAATTCTTTATCTACTTTGCCTCTCTCACAATAGCTTTCAATGTCTCATTTCTCAGTTTTAAGCTCTTGACAAAACATAATCAAAAGCAACACCAAGCACTTGGCAATAAGGTGTTGCTTTTAAAATAAGCTAAAGATGGTAAAAGAAAGGATTGTGACATGTTACTGAAAGTCAAATGCAAACATCAATAAATTAAGCAAAAGTAAATCAACACCATTTATGCTTGAAAACACAAACATAAACAGCCAAAAGAACAAGTTTTCAAACTCAAAAAATATTCCACCCAAAGAAATTGTAATATCTATTAAGCACAAAAAATTTCATATCATATCATCAGTGGGTGTTTGTCCTTACAATCACATCATCTCAATCCTAAATTGAAAGGTTATTGTTAGATAAGGCAACATTTTCACCTCCAAAATTTAGAAAACCGATAGAAGGACTCTATCAGCACCCAAATTTTGACTCGGGTCATGTGATAGCATAAGGATAGTATAACAACATTTAGGCATAAAGACTCTAAACACTCTTAGCTTAGGAGGAACAAACCTGGACTCTAGGAGATTAGGCATTCCCAGAAAGGTCTTTCCAGATGTTTCAATCGCAAGTAAATCAGTCAAAACACCTCGTTACAGCCCAAAAAACACCATTTCAGGACAAACCTTAATCTCTCTCAAAAGCATCAACAGGACTTTGAGGGTTCACATTTTATAACTCCATTCATGTCATCAGTAAATTTTTCACTTCCTGTAAGCCTTTTTTTTTTTAAAGCATCATAGTTGAAAAAATTACCATTTTATCCTTCTGCCTTCAAAAGTTCAATACTTACTATCTGTCATCCAGAACACCAAATTTCTCAACCTACATAAGCCTTCTTGTCATGAAGCATCACAGGAAAAGAATTCACATTTTCACCTTTTTTGACCCACGGGCAAAAAATTACAATTTTACCCTTTCTACTCAGAAAATGACCCCTGAACCCTTAAAGGACCCCTGAAGCCTCTCCCATGGTCCAAATAGTGTAATTTCAGAACCTATGCACCCCTGAGTTTCTCTTCTTCAAAGGATTCATCACAGATTAAACACTGCTCAACAACGACAACAACCTTCTCAATCAGTGATAACCCTAACCAAGAAATGACCCTTGTTAAAGCTCTCAGAGACTCATCCGATCTCCGAATCTAGAAAAGTCAGTCGCCATATCTCGACCTCAGCCTTAGCTTCAAATCTTCAGGTCTGAGAAGAGAGTTTCAAAGTCTTAAACCTCTGTGGAATCTTAAATCTTCCCCAGAAGGTCAAAAGTATATTTTTCCACTTTTTGCTCTTATGGAGCCAGAATACTCTCCAGACTTCCAAATTAGGATCAGTTGGTATCTATTTTTTAGAATCGCGAGGCCTTCGAAAAACTATCTAAGGAGCCAAGGCTTTCGTAAAATCTATTTGCCAATATTCCCTTAAAACTCCAAAAAGCATGAAAAATCAGGTCTAAAAATTAAGTGCTCAATTGACTCCTAGGAGTGCACCTGAAATTAGAAATTCAGATGGTTAGTGACCACACCACAGTAAATTCAAAACCATGAGACTATCAGATCCATGCTAATTTACAAAAAATCCATGGCCCAAGCAATCATTTCTGCCCAAACCCAGAAAAAGTGCATTTTGTCTGTATTTGGTACGTAAAATGCCCTTAAAAGTTCTGGACTCAGAATGCAACAAAGTTAAAGCCATTTTCTCAGTTTCACCCTTGTCTTTAATAAGATATTTCACAAACCCTTAGTTCAGGAAGTGTCCAGACATTCAATTTCATCCAGCTTCAGGCAGCTACAAAAACCTAATTTGTTCAAGCGACTTTGCTTCCAAAAGCTCATGACAGTTGTCCAGGGATCCAGCAGCCGATCTGTCAACTTTTGTAGCTCTGAGACTCTGTAAACTTTGAATCCCCTAAATATGGTCCAAAGATACATTTTACAAAAAAACCAGCAGCTTCTCTATACAATTTTGTCAAATCGCTCGAAAAATGGTTTTTACCTAATTTCCTGCTTAGGTATCGCAATCACGTGTAGTCAGAAGCTGTGAGTCACCTGGACTAGGGAGTATCTATCTCTGGGCCACCCTCGTACCAATTTTACCATCTTACCTATCCAAATTACATCTGAGAGCTTTTTAGGCCAAAAAAACCTAATTTCACCCTACCCTTTTCGTAATTTGGTTCTGACTGGACCAGCGTGACCAGAGCATTTGTGACTTCTAAAATTGACACTGACTGGGTCAACTTCCGAACATGGGAGCTCATACGGAGTGATGGCAGCGAGAGGGTTTGAAAAGATCAAAATCCGGATATTATTTTAAATGAGCTAAAGATGAGATATTTTGCATTAAATGCATCCTTATCTTTAACCCATTTTTTAAGGCCTTTGGATTAGAATCTTTTGATTCTCTCTCACCCTCCACCCTAGGATCCCCTGAATAAATTTTAAATCCCTAAAATATCTCCCACAACCCCCATCAAGCACCTTTAGCAACCCCCTTTAGGTTTGCAACCAATGAGGTTTTGCCAAATGGCATCCTCTATGTCACCTCCATAGCTTTCCCCATCCAACCCCATTAGCACACCCCTCATCTCACCCTCCATTAAGTTAGCTCAAGCCCCATCCAACCCTCCCCCTGGCCATGTCACCCATACATGTTTCTCCCCTCAAATTGATCTCAACCACACACCCAAATGCAATCCTAGCCCTATACTCAATTTAGGATAGAGATCATCCTCACCCTTCATCCTAACATCCTTATCTTCAAATCCAACCATTGATCCCACCAATTTGAGGCTATAAATACAAATTCATGGTGAACAAGGTTGACAATCAAAAACTCTAACCCTAAGGAGAAAAAAAAAGGAAGAAGAGGAAAAGCTCAAGTAACCCCCAACCCTTGGCAAGGTAAGCCTAAACCCAGTCTCTAGTCATGTTCTACAATTTAAATTACATATTTTGATAACTATTATGCTGTCCAATTTATGCTAGAGTACTGCTCTAATTCGGGTACAAGGTAAGGGCTTAATAACCTCTACTTTGTTCTTATTCTGACCCATTTCGATGTTAATTTTTGTTTGAATTTTGTAGAGGGCTACTTGAGGCCTATTTTTACTATGTTATAATATACATATGTAGGATATTCTGTATTTAATTTTGTAATTTTTAGAGTTGTGGAAGGCCTCAAGATGCCCCCCCAAACAGACCCAAAAAACCTGGTCTTTTGAGACCTAATTTTGGGAAATATTTGTGAAATTTATTTTGAATTATCTATGCATGATCTTAAGCTCAATTTTTTTATGTTGTTCCTCTGTATACCTGCTATGAGCATGCTTAATTTTAGAAATTTTGCAAAACTCTAAAGGCTCTAAAATCAAGAAATCCAGTTGCTGGATTTTCTCTCAGTAACTAACACCTATTTTTTTTAGTGAATTAAAAAACAGGCGTTAGACAAATAGACGTCAGGAATAAATTCAAGCGTTGATATCTGGGACCCACCCTAGGGAGCCCTAATTATCCCAAAACCTATCCCAAGGCACCTTCTGACATCTGAGAGTCATCCCTGTGCATCAACACCTCTGTGGGGCTTCATTTCCTCCCAATGCCTATTTTTTTTTCAATAAATAGGCATTGGACAAGAATTTAGGCATTTGGATGGTTTTCAAGCGTTAGGCTTGGGTCTTAGAAATCATTTTTTCAAAAAATTAGTTAAGCGTGAGTCTGCCCTAGGGTTAGTCCTAAGATTCAGGAAAAACTCCACCCCTTTGGGCCCTATGTGGGTGGCCCAAAAACCTAAAATGACTACTGATTTTACACCCAATGCCTGTTTTTCCCTTGAAATAAAATTCAGACATTGAACAAACAAGCGTTAGGCCTATAACAAATGACTGATTGACCCACTTTGGGAGATCATATCTCCACGTGGCCTATGCCCAGGACCCATAGGGTTGTATAGTGTAACCCTAGAAGACTTCCTCTTTCCCTAACTCAGGATCCCACAATGTTGGGACCCACTCAAACACCCTAAACAGTGGCACTAAAGTGCCTACTTGGTCAAGTCTCCCAACGCCTATTTTCACCCTGAATTAAAATTTAGACGTATGGAAAAACAAGCGTTGAGGTGGAAAACATGGGTTAGGCCTATAACTCAGAAAAATTAACCTTCTTACCTTTCTCCCCCTTTTTTTAGGGTTAATCCCAAACCTTAAAAGGACAAACAACAAGCTATTTAGAGGGATCAATCATTCCTTTAAAGACCAGAACCTTGAGGGGTTTCCTATATGCATAAAAGGTCAAAATTAAGAACAATTTCTGGATTGTTCACAAGCCAACGCCTGTTTTTCACCCTGAATTAATTTCAGGCGTTGAAAAAACAAGCGTTAGGCTTGAGAAAAATTCAGCAAACCTCAAACTCACATTAAAAAGGTTTTAATACTTAAATTCATAATTAACAAAGCATGATTATAAACATAAACTTGAAACTCATATGAATGGGAGAAGCCGCCCTAAAAAGGTGGGTATTTGGGGTGCCTAACACCTTCCCCAAGTGCAACTAAACAACTTACCATAATCTCAGGAACTCGGACTAGTACTAGGAGTTAAACCCTAGACTTTTGAGTTTAGTTTCCTTCTTTTCCCTAAAAATAAGGACCAATGTCCAACTCAATCGGTTAACCCCGAGTTGGTGGTGAGTATAAACAAAAGCCTAAACTCTCTTTCATGGAGGGGTCGGCCACATGAAATGCGAGCCAAAGCAAACACGTCGATGTCCACAGGTGGTAGTTAGCAGCAACCCAGCCACGCTGGCTGAGGTAGTGGATGATTCGTCCATGTGTTAGGTCCACTCAAACCCCAGGGAACCCCTTTCTTTTAACTCTGCTAGTGTTCATTCTACTAAAAATCTGTGAGCACTTGCCCTTTTATAGCAGTCCTTAGTCAGTAGCTAATGTCAAATTCATTCTACTCCACGGCCCACTTGACCATTCTTCTCGACACCTCTGGCTTCTATAGCACTGTTCTCAGAGGTTGGTCGGTTAGCACAATTATAGGATGAGCCTGGAAATAGGACTTGAGCCTTCTCGCTATGGTTACGAGCTCATATGCCAACTTATCTAAAGGTGGATACCTTAGTTCTGCTCCATGAAGGGTTGTGCTGACATAGTATACTAGAATTTGATTGTATTTGTCTCGAACTAGAACTGAGCTCACCACTACCCCTAATACCACTAGATGTGAATACAAATTCTCTCCCTGTGTTGTCCGACCGAGACTTGGTAGAGATGCTAGGTATTCCTTCAGCTCCCTGAATAATTGGTCGGCCTCTTTGATCTACTCAAATCCTTTCTTCAAAAGGTGAAAGAAGGGGAAGCATTTATCTGTGGACCTTAAGATGAATCTATTAAGGCCAGCCACCCTCCCCGCTAGTCGCTGCACTTCCTTTGTAGTCTGTGGTGTCTTCATATCCAATATAGCTCGAACTTTCTCTAGATTGGCCTCAATGCCCCTATGAGAGACCATGAAGCCGAGGAACTTTCCTACTAACACCCTAAAGATTCACTTGGCAGGATTAAGCCTCAGTTGAAACTTTTTGAGTGTGCATAGAGTTTCTTCTAGGTCATCTTTATGCTTCCTGGCCTCCATACTCTTTAGTAACATGTCGTCCATGTAAACTTCTACGTTTCTTCCAATCTGTGCCTCAAACACTCGGTTCACCAGTCTTTGATAGGTGGGCCCCGCATTCTTCAACCCAAATGGCATAACCTTGTAGCACTATGTACCTCCATCGATTATGAATGACATCTTCTCCTAGTCTCCTTTTTTCTTCCTTATTTGGTTGTAATCAAAAAATGCATCCATGAAACTGAGCAAGGCGTGCCCAGAAGTAGAATCAACCAACACATTTATTCTCAGGAGTGGAAAGTTGTCTTTAGGGCAGGCCTTGTTAAGATCGGTGAAGTCTACACACATCCTCTATTTTCTGCTACCTTTTCTTACCAGTACCGCATTAGCGACCCAGTTAGGATATATAACTTCTTGTATGAATCCAGCCTTTAATAGCTTATCCATCTCCTCTGCAATGGCTTGGTTCCTGTTTTCGGCAAATGTTCTCTTCTTTTATCTGATTAGTTTTACAAAGGGGTCAACACTCAACCTATGTGTAGTCACCCTTAGATCGATTCTTGGCATATCTGTGTGTGTCCATGCGAAGATGTCTCTGTGCTTCGTGAGGAGTTTCTACAAGTAAAGCTTTAACTGCTCCGAGAGTTATTGCCTAACTCAGACAACTCATTTTATCCTCTTTGAGTCAATGCTAAACTCTTTTAGCTCCTCTGCTGGCCTAGTCTACTTCGACTAGGGATCTTCTTTGTCTTCTAGGTCATCAATGACAAGGGCCTCCTTTGATTCTTTTCCCTTCAAGGACACTGTGTAGCACTCGTGAGCTGTCCTCTTATCACCTCTAACCTCTCCGACTCCTTCCTTGGTTGGAAAACACATCAACAAGTGGTATGTCAAGGTGATGGCTTTCATTTTGTTTAATGTTGGTCGACTGATGATAACATTGTATGCAGATGGGTAATCAATGACCAAGAAATCAAGTGCCTTAGTTACTTGGCGAGGGCTGATCCCAGCTATCACGGGGAGCATGATGACTCTTAATGGGTACAATTTGTCCCTAGTGAACCCTACCAAAGGTGTTGTCATCAGTTGAACTATACTTTCCAAACTGCAGTTATCTATGAGTACCCTTATAGTTTAGTGGTTAGCTATGACCAACGTAACCACAAGGGCGTCATCATGAGGGTGCTGCACTCCACGGGAATCTTCTTTTGTGAACATGATATCTCATTGACTAATTTAGGGACACTTCCGAGGTCTCTCAGTAAAGTAAACTTTTATTTATGTGCCCTCATTGCTTTTGTGTGTGCTTTTCAAGCTGAGTTTGATTCACCACCTCTTGTAGATCCTCCAACAATGACCTTTATCTCTCGTAATGGCTCTGATTCAAGATTCTTCTAGCTAGGAGACTCTTCTTCTACCATAGGCAAAGTCTGAGGGCAGCCCACTATGAAATGCCTCAACCTGCCCTACTGGATGAGTGCTTCTATCTGCTCCTTCAAGTTGACATAATCTTCTATATTGTGGCCGTGGTCTTGATGAAACCAACAATACTTCCTTTGGGATCTTTTCTCTGGAGGGGTCTTGAGCTTCTCAGGCCACTTTAAGGATGGGTTTTCATGTACGCACATAAAGACTTGCTTGAGGGGTGAATTGAGCGGGTATAATCTTGTGTTCACCAAATGGGTGTGTATGCTTTCCTCGGTCTCACCTCTCGGTTGAAAGTTTTCCTCGTTCTTGATTCACCTTCAACAACTTTTAGTTGTTCATCCCTTTTTCTCTTTAGCAGCTCTCGACATTCATTTCCATGATCTCTCCTTGCTGCCATTGCATCTTCTGCATTCATGTGCTTCTAGGCTTAGAGCATTAGCTCAACCATATTGCTCGATAGGGATTTAGAAAGAGAGAATAGGAACTTTATGGGCAACAACCCACCCATGAAGGCCGTGAGCACCACCTTCTCATTGGTGTCATCTACCTGTATCACTTCTTGGTTGAAATGGGAGACCAAACCTCTCAATGACTCTCCCTTCGATTTCTTAATATTGAGTAGATAAGTTACTGGCCTATGATAGCGTCTCCCTCCTATGAAGTGATTGGCGAATGACTGGCTCAACTCAAAAAATGAGTTGATGCTATTCGGTTGAAGATTATTGAACCATTTTTGCATTAAGCCCTTTAGGTTGGCTAGGAAAGCCTTACACATGACCCCATCTGAATAGTTATATAGGAGCATCAAGGTCTTGTATGTCTCGAGGAGGTCGAATGGGTCTCGGATAAGACATGATCATCGAGGAGAAGGGATGGTCGGTCCTTCGCAGCAGGGCCTCAACCATGGAAGGGGTTTTTCCTTGGAGGGCTTCCATCACAATGTCCAGTTGATCTTGCATCCTCTAGATCCCCTTCTCTCATCGGTGGTGGCCCCTCCGCCCAGGTCGCTAGTCTGTTGAGATGCGGAGGCCCTAGGGTTGTGGCTATCACCTTTCCTTTATCTTCTATTCCCTTGCTCGATTTTGGTCTTGGCTGTGTTGCCTCCGAGGTCTTTTCATCACTAGAATGTTAATGCTTTGTCCACTCCATGAGCCTACGACTCAGTTTTTGGTTATACTATGTTATTCGTTATATATTTTGGTTGAGTTCTATAAATGTATTATGTTGTAAATTCCATGAGTCTATAAAATACATGATTTTGTATAGACTAGGACATGAGCTGAGAGTTATGTTAGAGTCTAGGTGGTCCTTGAGTCAAAGCAACATAAAGATCATTATCAAGCTTCAAAGAAAGCCTCAAGAGATCAATCTGGGAGTTATCAAGTCATCCCGAAGGATTCACGAATCATTCCGAGCCTTCACAAGGTAAATCAGGTATTGTATGGTAGTCAAGGTGAATCAAGGTCCCATGATGGGTTTCCCAAGGTCCACGGACCTTCCAGGGTCATGGAGGATGACCCAAAGTCATCTGTAGCATTCCCAAGACTTTAAAAGGGATTATAGAGAATTTGGATCGATCTAGGATCGAACCACTTCGATCCAAATAGTTTGGATTGATCCAACAACTCCCGGGTTGCTAATTCTGAGTGTTTTTTGCACTTGGATCAATCCAAGATCGATCCAAAGTAGCGAAAATAGTATATAATGGTCCAATCTTCAAAAATCCGTTGCCAATCAATGGCTAAGATCTTTGGACCATTTGGGATGGTTTTAATTGAATGGACATGAACCACTTTTGTCCAATATAAAAGGAAAAGAACTCAAATGAACAAGGTAATGGTCATGATAAAAATCACTACTCTTTTGCTCTAAAATTGGGAATTTATTGAGAGATTCAACTCTCCATTCTTTTGGAAATCTCTCCATGCTTAGATAGAAAAATCATCAGCCAAAAAGGACTATTCCCCTCTTCTACCTTGTTCCAATTAAGGCAAATATTAAAGTGAAAGAAATCAAGGGTTATGTAAACCCTTGTAAAGAAAGGTGGGCTTAATAGTCACATTGTGTTTAAGAATAAGCAACCCATCAAGATTGGCTCTCTAGCTTGAAGAGTCAACCAAGAAACAATTGGGGAGAGATAGTTACATCTAGTTCAAGGAGGAGCAACCCCATCTTGTGATCAAGGCAACACCAACCTACAAAGAGGCAATTATTGCCTTAACTTTTTAATTTAAGTTATTTAGACCTTTCCCGTCAGAGAGACCAGGAAACTTAGCACTACTGCCAGAGACACTGATAGTGTGCACCCAAATCTCTTCCACCGGAGACACCGGAAGAGTAGACTTTAGACCCCACCCGTCCAAGACACTGGGTGTAGCTTGCATTGGCAAGTAGACTAGAATTTTATTAATTTTATCCTTGATTGTATTGACTTCAATCTTAATAAAATTTTATAGCTCGGTAGTGAGCTTTTGATAGTGGATGCATGTCGTTGTGCCGAAGCACTATACATCTTGTATTCATATGTGATTGCTTGTGGTGTGTGTATATGTATTCTTCATTTATATTGTCAAGCATTGCAATTATTGTTTTAATCTCACATGCAACAGAATTGAGTATAAACATATTTAAAAGCACAACTTATTAATCAATCAAAACTCAATTTGGGGTAATTTAAATAATCTTATTCACCCCCCCTTTAGGATCTTTACATAGGAATTTCATAGCCTGTCAAATTTGAAATATACCTTCAGATGTAAGCAAGTCTTCCTTGCAAGCTTTTCAACTCCGGTACATCTTTAGGCTCTAGCATGTTTTGGATGGATTCAATTTTTAACTGATCGATTTTGATGTCACGATGTCGAACTATGAATCCAAGGAAATTTCCTAAAGTAACTTCAAATGCGCACTTCAATGGATTCATCTTTAGTTGATATCTTTATAATTAATTAAAGATGTCGCATAGATATTTTAAATGGTTTTACCTTTTTTTGGACTTTACAACCAAGTCATCTATGTAGCATTCAACAAATTTATGAAGCATATCATCAAAGATTTTATGCACGACACGTTGATAAGTAGCTCCAATAGTCTCCAAGCAGAACAGCATAACGCGGTAGCAGCATATCCTTTTTGGAGTGCGAAATGCAATTGACTCCTCATCCTTGGGTGTCATTCGAATTTGATTGTAGCCTAATGATTCATCCATAAGAGACAAGACCTCATGACCGGTAGTGGCATCAACTATGAGTTTAGTGATAGGAAGGGGGAAATCATCTTTAAGACATATATCATTCAAGTCTCTAAAATTAACTCACACCCGTATTTGCCCACTCTTCTTTTTCACCGGTACTATGTTGGCAATCCATGTTGGTTATTTTACTTCTCTAATGAAACCTGCTTTAATCAACTTATTGACTTCAACCTCAATTTGTGTAAACAACTCAGGTCAAAGGTGACGTTGTTCCTGCTTGATATGATGTACACCGTGCTTGACAGTAAGATTGTGAACCGCCACTTTAGGATCAAGTCCAAGCATTTCTTTGTAACTCAAAGCGAAGACATCTTTATACTTTTGGAGCAATTTGAGGTATGATGTTTCTTCTTCTGGACTTAACAAAGCACTTATATAAGTGGGTCAAGGGTCTTCTTCAATGCCAAGGTTTAACTCCTTAAGTTCATCAACGGTTGCTTGCCCCCCTCTTCGAAGACTAGAGGAGCTTCCTCAAGTTCATCATCCAATGAAGATTCTTTGACCACTTGGACTGTATTAATTGAAGCAATGTCTTCATATTCCTCCTGGTGATTATCGAAACCTCAATCTTCCATAGGCTCCTTCTCACCGTTGAGATTTTGGCTTGGCTTATTGGTGAAAACCATAGTGTGTTGCCTAACAACCAAAGTTTCACCTGGAGATACTTCTAACTTCATTCTTTGTTTCATGCAAGAAGGGATCGAACTTCTTGGTCCATCACTCCCTTTAGCCACAGTAGGATCTGACTCTCGTCAGTGCCGTCTTTAGATGCCCCTTTTTGGTTTGCCATTATAAGACCGCGGATCAAGGCATGAGAGTATAGACCTTTTCTATAGCCGAGTTTGTTGATTAGACATGGCCACTTGACCCCTTAATCGATCAAAAACTGAGGTGCTCAAAGTTACATTACCAATTCGATCAAAAACAAAAGAGTGTGATGACGCTGACTTCATTTCCTTTGGTTCATCAACAACCTCAACAGTAATCTGATGAGTGGATGCTTTCTTCTTTCTTAAAATGTGAATAGGATTTAGAGGAGTAGATCCAACACCAACTCTAGATGGGAGCATTTTCTCTCCTACCACTCACAACTTGCATTGTATTGCAGTCAATCCATGCATTATATCACCCGTTTGTACAGGAGAAAGTTTAGCCAGTTTTTACGGCTCTCCTTTTCTATATCCAGCTTTCTCAAAAAGCTTACAGACAATGGGATCATACCAGCCCTCCGGCTGTTGCTCAATTACAGAAGAATTTACCTTGTCAATTTGTGATGTAGCGGGTTCTAATGTGGATGCCTTTACAAACCCTTCTAGAGATCGTTTAGATAACATTGCATCTAAAACAGTGTGGATTAGAAGGATCAAGTCTCCTTACAATGTTTCAAGGTCAGCCTTTGAAAGAGGAGATTTTTTTTTATTCGTAGTTGCTTCAAATAACGAATCCCCCTCTTTTCATCATAACTTTGACACATAACGCAATACTGGAGTTGCCTTTGTGACTATAGGAAGTGCCAACTTTGGTACAGATTTACAAATTTCTTGATCACCTTGATGCTTTTTAGTAGGGAATGACTCACTTGTAGAGTCTTGGACTTCTTTTCCTTCGTGAGTTTTTTTAAAAACGGGGCCGGATACGGGTAGCGCCTCTGGAATCACTTCATTCTCTAAGAAAAATTTTACATCAGTGAAATATGCTTCGGCCTTAGTGAATGGTTGACTTTCAGCCACAACCCGCTTTTGTACTCCATCTTGATAATATTTAAAACATTGGTGCAAAGTGGAAGGACCTACCCCTGTTTCATGTAACCACGAGCGGCCAAGGAGAAGATAATATAATGTTTTACAATCAACCACATGGAAAAGTGTGGTTGATTCCAAGTCTCTAATGGTGAGTTTAAGCCAGATCACACCAATTGCTCATTGTCCACCTTAGTTGAAGCCTTGAATCATCATCTTGTTGTGAGCTAGTTCATCTATGGAGATGCCTATTTGTCTCATTGTACGAATTGGCATTAGGTTCACTGCAGATCCACAATCAAGCAAGATGCATTGAATTTTGTGCTTAAGCATACAAGCATATACCCTGTAACATATAAGGGCTTGTTGTGTGGGTGAGAACCTAGTTGCAAATCATCATCTATGAATGTGATTGTAGCTATACAAGAAGTATTTGGCTCTGGCTTGTTACTAGTGGGGGAACTCTCGTCTCCTACATCTGGGTTTCCTTTCAAATGTTTAAGAAGATTATTACTTGAAATTTATTTCTCGTCATCTAAGAAAACTGAATCTGCATCAAACATATCCTCAACATCGCCCTCAGATGCCTCGCCTTCATGAATTGCATAACAAGAAACAACATGAACTTCTACACATTCTGTTAGTAGAAATTTCTTTGGCATGAACTCTAAAAGAGTTATTGGAATGCGAGGAGGCTGCTTGAGAATATCTTCAGGGTCGGCAAGTCAAACCTTTTATGTTTGACTCTTTCTTTCTCCTTTCTTCTTCTTCTTTGTTCTAGCATTGGGCTTACTTTTTCTTCGGTGTCGCCCTAGCCTTGGACAAGGTGGAGTCTGAAGGTGTTGAATTTTTCGCTTTTATTGAGTAACTACAGTCCAACCTTCATCATCAAAAAGCATCCCTTCAACTTTGGAATGTACACCTTCAACCAAGGCAGCCTGCTGCTCTTGTCTTGGTGAAAGACACACAGATTGCCCCCGGCTAGATGAAGTCTCTGCAATGTGGCTGATAGTGATGGAGTCTAAAGACCCGAATGTAAGTTGACGAAGTGGTGAGAACACGTTTGCATCTTGAGAATGTGACACCGGCATCACGTATGAGCTTGATACATGAGTAAGACTGAATGAGCCAAAAGTGACTGTTGTTATGTTGGTAGCTGCTACATCGTCCATGGAATCAATTTTAATCTTTCTTTGTCGTGTCAAGTTCATGATCTTTTCTTTCAGGATGAAACACTTCTCAATTGGGTGACTAACTACCTGATGATAATGACAGTATTTTGGATCATTCTCACGACCTATCTCTTCAGAACGCTTTGAAGGTGAGAGCTCGATCAACTTTAACTAGAGCAACTCATCTAGCATCCCTGAGACATCAGAGTATGGAAAAGGGTATACTTTTGCTTTGAGCTCTTTGAGAGACATTTTAGCCTTCCCTTTGTCTTGGGATGGGTTGGCCTTACTTTCTTCTCTCTTCTTTCCAGACATTTTGACGGGTTTGATTGTGACTATCATAACCTCCTTTCCTTTGGAAGATTTTATCTCATTCTTGAATTCCTTCTCTTTTTTTATTTTCGGGCATCTCCCGACCTTGGATCTCCATGTGCGGAAATGTTGAACTCCATATCATGGGATCTGGTAACCAACTCCTCAAACTAGGGGGATTTATCCCTTTAAGGATATAGTGTAAACCCCGATGCATTCCTTGGATGCGCATGTCAATTGCAAAGGCTTCGGACAGCTTCTCCTTACAGTTGAGAGCAAGGTTTCTCCAGTGATCGATGTAGTCTGTGACTGGTTCATCTTTCCTCTGTTGTGCAATAGCAAATTTTGCCATGCTCATTATCCAACTAGTGCTATATAAGCAATTGAGAAACTCTCATTCCAATTGATCCCAACTATCAATGGAACCAGCTTCAAGGTTGGTGTACTAATTAAAAGCATTGCCGCGAAGGGAACAGACAAACTACTTCACCATTTGATCTCTAAAAGTCCCGGCATTGTTGCATGTTTCGACAAAATGGGCCACGTGTTGTATAGGGCTACCCTTTCCATCGAACTGTTAGAACTTAGGAGGTTGATACCTTGTTGGCATGCACATTACCTCAATACGTTGGAACTAAGGTTTGGCATACACCATGGACGACTGGGTTGGGCCTCCATATTGAGCACGGATTGCATCCGCGATCATATTATGTAACTGTTGTACAGAGAGGGATTCGACATAAGTATGTTGCATCGAATCTTGAGTATTCTAGTGCGGGGTTATGTTTTGCGGCTCTTGATTTCCCAAGTTCCTGTGTGGAGTGAAACTTGGTTGAGAAGGATCATGACTTGATCCAGTTAGATTTTGTTGTTCCAACTTGTTCATCAAGTTAGCAATTTGAAGATCTTTCTCTTCCATCATCTTTGTCAGTTTGACAATAGTCGTAGTCATCTGAGCAAATTGCTCCTCAACTATTACGGCTCATGTCATCATTGCAGGCTTAGCAACAGAATATAATTGGGAACTTGTATAGACAGTTCCCAAGACGGAGATCCAAAACGGGATCCAAACCTTGATCCAATGCTGGAATAAGCGTCTGATAGTGAGAAGCTGACATCTTCACTTACTTCAGGTGAAGCCGATACCACCTTAACTGATGGAGTCTTCTCTTGACTATATGTCTCACGAGATGGGTCCTTCTTGGTAGAGCGCTTCTTCCCATAATGGTTGAGAGGCTCAACCAAGGAAGAGGTCCCGCTCTTCGTCTGTTTGCGGGTCACAAGGGGCTCACGATTGGCTTTAGAGATGGAGGTGAAGGAACAAGAGGTAGCAGAGGCTTTCTTCTTGCCTCTAATGGCTGCAGCGTCAGCTACAATAATGGAGCTCTTCTTTGACGCGATCGAGTCTTGTGTGTAAAGGTTGAATGTTGACTTGAGAGATAAGATGAAAAAGTGTCCCATCGGGCATGCTAGAGATTTGTAGGCACAAATTTCATGCATAAATCCATAACACGAAAAATATGTAACAAATTCAATAAATGAATATTTTTAATAAATGAATGAGATACAACTCTTTGATTTTTACACACTTTTACAAAAAGAGTAAAACATCTGATTCTTCACCAATGGAATCCAAGGGTCTGATGGCGTGTTTCTTGAATTCAGGTGTTGATGATGCTTGACTGCATGGGAATCGCTTCTCTTCCAGGCTTCGCGCTTGATCCGAAAAGAAGAGAAATACTGTGATTCTCGCTCTCAGAGTCGGATTTGTGGCGTATTTCTGAGATGCAAGAAGTCTTCTCTCTAACAACGAATTATTGTTGATGTAGAGACTAGAAAATATGCCTTGAGTCTTGAAGCCTTTAAAAAGCTTTGGAGATGCTTTGAGAGTCTTCTTCTCTTTAGAGCTTTTTTTCTTCAAGTTTTTTGCCAAAGGTCCCTCATTTATGTAAGAGATGGGTATTTATAGACTTAGGGTTAGAATCTTGCCAAAACCCTTGATTGCGTGTTGATTGGACACTCTTACCCCTTTTAGTCTAAAAAAATGATTGTACATTCCTTCTTAGAGAAGTGCGATTAATAAAATTATTTGTATCCTATGAGTGACATAACTTTCCTTCTTTACCTAAGAGAATTTAGATTTTATTTTATTCAAATTTCTCTCATGTGGGTTACATGCAAGCTATTTGGGCTCGCTATTGGGTTAAAACATATGGGATTGATAGTCTTATGGGCTATTATTTAAAACCCGGACTAGGGCTGAATGACTTATCCATGTATTTGAGCCTAATTATGATGTGAAGCCCATTTATGATTTTTAGGTATTTTACGTAAATTTGTATAGTTGAAAACACTTATTTACAAATTGTGTAAATTTCATGTGTCTACAATGATTATTCACGTGCACATTAAAATGCACATTGTATCATAGTTTGTTAAGATTGTAACTTGGTGTTGTACAGAATACGGTTACTCGTGTAGAATAAAAATCCGTACCAACATGCATGCAAACTTTCTTTTGATAGATATATTAGTAACTCTATGAAGGACGAATTCATATCACACTAATCAAACATTGAAAATTATACGAGATGTACTTGAAAGAGTTTGAGATGACAAAAACTTTCTATTAACAAGACAAATTGACAAATTGTTGGATATTTTTAGAAAATTTAACAACACAAAACTTTTTATATTGGTGTCTCAATGAAAGTCACAAGTCTCCTAAAGTCGTGACTTATTCAATAGAGTTGTGTCCCTTTACTTCTTTTTAAATAATCTTACTCTTGTCCGACGCCTTATGGTTGAGTAACCGTGTAGATATTTCTTCATTAAAAGATGATCGAAGATGCTTGGAGTGGGGACCACTATCCAATATTGAGAGATAACAAAGAAATAAAAATTGGTTCTATCAAAAAAAGAAATAGTAATTGGAAAGTGAACTGGATTAAGAAAAGGCACTTAGCTGGTAAGAGAGCCCGATGATCAGAGTCTCCACACCACAACATTCCCAAAGATTTTCTCTAAATTCTCTTCAACTGGGTTCATCAACGGATCATCATTGAGTTCTCGAAATCAAAGAGGATTGTGTCTGGTCCCCTTAACTAAAGCTAACCTCCACTCCCTGTTGGGGGCGGTCTCATCAGCACCGAAAAGTGATATGCACCCCCCTCCCCCACAACCCAAAAAAAGTGTAAATCACTTTTCAGTGCTGATGTGTCCGCCCCCTTACAGGGAGCAGAGGTTAGCTGTTTTTAGGGGAACAGACACAATCCTCCCTCTCTCGAAATACATTTTTTGGTGATATTTTTTCAAGTGTTCGAAAGTTGGTCTTCAATGATGCAAATTGCCGGTCAATAATCTAATGCTTTGGATTTGGTATGACCCTTACTGAATGACTAAGGTCCACCCAGCATCAGGGGCTGACACATTAGTGCCGAAAAAAGTGAGTTACACTTTTGGGGGGTGCTTTTCACTTTTCGATACTGATGTGTCCGCCCCTATGCCATGGCTGATCTTGGTCGTTCAGTAAGAAGCCATACCAAATCCTGAGGGATAATCTAACATACTAAAAGTCTTTTATCAAAAATAAATAAATATCTTAAAGTTGGGTATGTTCTATCTTGGAGACAGTGTTGCTAGACTCATTATGGTTTCTGAATTTTTTTTAAAACTGGTCAAATATTATCTTAAAGGCAATGTGATATGTGACTCGAGGTCAAATGCTCTTCAACATACAACCCAAACAACATAGAATTAGTAACAAACTTTAATAGAAGTTGGATATTACTTTATTACATTTCTATTCTCTATTACATCATGACGGATGTCTTATCTGGTTTTTAAGAAAGCGAGAAAATCATCTGCACCGGGTGTAGGGTGTGCCCTCTCACAGGGGTGTGGGCCCCACGCACTTAACACCACTACCCAGTGCAGGGCTACGTACCGTGAACGTGAATGGATAAAAAATGCTCACTATAACGAATGCCAACCACTGCTTCTTCTCAGGCAGTGGGCACATCAGCGCCGAAAAGTGAATATGCGCCCCCCAAAAAAGTGAAAATCACTTTTCAATGCTGATGTATCCACCCCTGACAGTGTGCGGCGGTGAGCATTTGTTAAGGGAGCATTTGTTAAGGGAAGCGTTCGTAAACCAATCCCACCGTGAACTTATTTGCTTCTAATTTATACTTAAATGCTTGTATCAAAAGTACATAGTTTACTTTTTAACACCACCACCAACAATCTTTCTTTCTTTCTTTTTTTCTATTAGGCGGGTAAGTTCTATAGTTTCTTCTTAAGTCGATTAAATTCCAAACCCCAAAGCTATAGAAGCAAAACCCTTTTTAGCAAGTGATTTCTTGATAACCAATACTGGTGGAGCCTAAAATTGGTTCCACCTAGATGGTCGTCCGATCACACCTTCCAGGGCTTACGATTTGCGTAAAATCTAAAGATATAAGATAGAGAATGTTAGTGTGGCGTTGGCCTACACCACTCCATTGGTAAAGTTAGTATCCAACTCTCATATCCAATTCTTTTAAGGTAGGATATTTTTTACATACCTTTCTTTGGCTGGATGTCTATACTTATATAGGCTCAATGATACTTGATTTCAGGGATCTTCTCCAGATTTTATGCCTGTGATGTGGGCTGGAATTTCGGGGATGATGTGATTCTAGCCCCGATTTTCAGTTACCTTCCTTAAATTGTCATCATGCATTTTTTGAGGGTTAGTCGAGTATTCGGTCAGTCAGGCACAATCATCGGTCGGCAGTTGCTCTCTGAACATATGTTACTCTAGGATCCCCAGTCACCACTGTGGGCAAGATCAAGTCATTCAGTCTGTGTTGCCCGAGTGATATATATCATCATCATTTTCCCTCTCATTCCCTAGTTTGTTGGTTTGCACGAGCGTGGGGAATTTGGTATGCCACTCGGTTAAATGTGTTTGAAACATTACGTGTGCCGCCTCCTCGAATTCTGGAGGGCCATTTTCATCAAGCCATATGCCACCATTATGACTATCGTACGGCCCATCATGTCTACAATCGTTATTCCTTGAGTGGCGCATCCATTCAATGGTGTGGATCTTCTTTAGTTATCAGACGGTAGGGACATAACTCATGTTGTCTATAAATTGGGTCTGGGGATTCCAGCTTTCTCCATTTGTGGATTGTAAATTCTTTTTTTTTCCCCTTTTTTTGCATTCGTTTGATTTGGAGGAAGAAATTCCTATCGCGATTGCCTTCTCATAGGTAAACTTTTGCTTCCATTTTTCTTTCTCATTTTATGTTTTTCATACTTCTTCCTTCTTTATCCGTCTCATCGACCGACACTAGATCCCGTCAACGCCCCTTTTGGTTTTCGTTTTTTTTCATTTGTGCTCCTTTCTTAGAGCACAACAATGTCCCCCAGACCTGAGTGTTCTTCCCTTTAACCTCTCCTTTCTTTATAGGGTTTTTAGCGAGGTCCTTAGAATTCTCGGTCCGTCCATCAGGGTCATTTGTGCTCTTGAACAAATGAGCTTTGAGTCAGACTCCTCCAAATCAGTCATGGCTTTGGACGATTCCCTCATTCAAGAGGATTCGGTCAATCAGGTGCAATCCTCCGAACCCCTCTATTACTCTCGTTTTCGAACGTTCCTTATACTGCCAAGGGAGTCCCTTCTATTATGTCTACAACAAACCTCCAGGATCTCTATTTGATCTACTAGATTCCTTCGGAGACAAAGCTTAGGGTCCCTCAGCCTAACGAGTGAGCTTGTTCCCTCGTTCCTAGTGAGGCTTGTTTCTTCAAACAAGCTTTGGAAGGGGGGCTTCATTTGCTTATTCTTTTTTCGTTCGTCAATTGTTGACCCACCTTCACCTCACTCCTGGTTAGATTATGCCCAGCAGGTAAAGGATATTGACCGCCTGCAAAGTGTTGTGGCCAGCCTGCAATAATGATCGGGACCAATTGACCATTCCCTAATTTCTTTATTGCTACAAGGCGGCCGAGCTCCATTAGGGCTAATGGAATTTCACCACTCAAAACCGCAACCGAAAGCTGGTGACGAGTCTCCTCACTTCACCTAGGGCTGGAAGGTGTGATATTTTTGTCTTTGGGGATGGATGGGCGTCTTGGGAAGAGCCAGCTAAACGAGTATCTAGCATTCCCAAGTTATGGGGCGAGCTTCACCGTGGAGGTGATTTCTCGTTTACCTTATTCTTTATTCAACCTTTTCTTTAGCGTTAGTCTAACTAACCTTCTTGGATTCCTTCCTTTTAGCTTTGTCTGAGCTACTGCTGAATGAGGAGCAGCTTTCCCAAGTTAACCGCGCCATCGCTCATCCGGTGAAGGATTTCTCCCTCTTAATGACCCCCGAATCTCTATTTTCATACTTGATCAGCCCGAAACTGAATCTATGTGATTCTTTCGAGAGGGGTGACGGACCCTCAGGTCATATCTCTTACTTCCTTCCCCTCCTCCCCTTCCTTTTATTACTATTTTCGCATTTGCTTTCAAAGATGTCTACTCAGCCACCAAAGGCAGCCTTGGCTAGGGTATTGGCCAAATCGGGTGGCAACCCCTCGGCTTCATCCAACAAGCATCCCTATTTTGGTCAACATCCCCTAACCAACAAGGGGAAGCCTACCGAGGTGTCAACCCTTGCTTCCACCACTGCAGCTCTCATCCCTCCTACTGTCACGAATTTGGAGGTTGGCCTTACCTCTGCCCCAAGCTTCGACGAGGCCATCGCTGATCTTCCAAAATATGCGTCGGGAGGTCAAGCTAGCAAGGGCAAGGAAACAAATTCTCCCTTCCTTATCTAGGAAGCAAACAATGCGGTCGGTTTACTTCACTCAATTCTATCTTGGGAGGATTTGGAGAGCTTTAAAGAGACCCCCTCTAACGCTCTGGCGAAGAGCACCCTCTTTGATTTGGGGAAGGTATGCGTTTTTGTTGCTGTTTTCCTTTTATGGGTTTTTGTACTTACCATTGTTCCTTGTTTGGTAGGGCCTGACGAGGGTAGCCGCAATGTCTAGTCGTCAACTGGGCTCTGAGGTTTATATCAGTATGCATTTTTGTTGTTGTTTTCCTTCTACACGTTTTTGTACTTACTCGTGTTCCTTGTTCGGTAGGTCCTAACAAGGGTCCCAGCGATGTTCAGCCTTCAACTAGGCTCTGAGGCTTATATCAGTGAGCTTCTAAGGAAGCTTTCTAAGGCTAATATTGATCAATCCTCCTTGGTGAGAAGGCTCACCGAGACCGAGAGCAAGTTAAAAGGCACCAAGACCTCTCTCGAGGAAGCTCGGGATTTGTTGGAAAGTGAGAAGGCCAGAGTTACTATGCTATAGAAGTCTTTCAAGGACCTGAAGCAGTCCTTTACAACCGAACAGGAGGCAGTGGTAGAAGTAGCACTTATGGATTTTTGCAAGTCGGAGGCATTTAACGACATTACCACTGAGTTCTACATCAGCGGGTATGAGACTATTCACCATCGTATCCTCTGAGAGAATCCTTCCCTTAATCTATCAATGTTCCATTCTGAGGACAAGTCCGAGTCAATCTTCCAAGAGGTGGAGAATGCGGAGGAAGCTCAAGAGGAGGACAATGTGACGTCGTGAACAATCTTTCTCTATCTTTCTACTGACCCCCCTCCTTTTGTGAATGAACTACTTTGGTTGAAGGAATTAATTTTCTTATTTTTGTCATCGTCTGTTCGCACACTTTTTTTGTCTATTTGAATACTTGTTTATTTTGAATGGGTTACGACTTGTCGAGCGAGGGTCATCTTTACTGCCTTAACCATTTTCATGGTTTAAAGATCATCGTTGTGACACTCGGTTCTGTTTTGTTGAACGAGGATCGTTTTTGTGGCCTTAACCATTTTTATGGTTTGAAGGCCTCTATTGTGACGCTCAGCTCTGTCTTGTCGAACGAGGATTGTCTTTGTAGCCTTAACCATTTTCATGGTTTAAAGGTCGTTGTTGTGACGCTCAGCTCTATCTTATCAAATGAGGGTCGTCTTTATGACCTTAACCATTTTCATGGTTTAAAGGTCATCATTGTGATGCTCGGCTCTTTCTTGTCAAATGAGGGTCGTCTTTGCGGCCTTAACCATTTTTCAATTTTTAAATACTGTTGTTGCGATGCTTTGCTCTTTCTTGTTAAACGAGGGTCGTCTTTATGGCCTTAACCATTTTCATGGTTTAAAGGCCGTCATTGTGACCCTCGGCTCTTTCTTGTCGAATGAGTGTCGTCTTTGCGGACTTACCATTTTCATGGTTTAAAGGTCGTCATTGCGACGCTCAGCTCTGTCTAGTCAAACAAGGGTCGTCTTTGTGGCCTTAACCATTTTTATGGTTTAAAAGTCATCATTGCAACACTCGACTCTATCTTGTTGAATGAAGATTGTCTTTACGACCTTAACCATTTTCATGGTTTAAAGATTGTGGTTGCAATGTCGGCTATGTCTTGTTGAACGAGAGTCATCTTAGCGGTCTTAACCATTTCCATTGTTTAAAGGCCGTCATTGTGACACTCAGTGAAAGTCGTTCTTGCGACCTTGGCCATTTTTTATATGGCACATATCTTTAAAAGACAAGGGATTTATTATTCCATAATCTAACTTACATAGAATTGTTATTGGTGATACCTTTTCAAATGCTCAATGTTCTAGGGTCATGGTAAGGGTTGTCCTTTCAGTGTTTCCAAGTGATAGGTGCCTAGTCGGGAAGACCTTGTTATTCGATATAGGCCCTCCCAGTTTGGTCTTAGTTTTTCATTGCTCAGGATATGGGTCATGGTGCCTACCTTACATAAGACCAGTTCTCCTATGTTGAATCTCCTTAGTCGAACCCTCGAGTTGTAGTATTTCTCCATTCTTTGTTGATATGTTGCTATCCAGAGTGAAGTCTCGAGCCTTTTTTCTTCTACAAGGTCTAGATTCAATCATAGCTCCTTTTGTCCTTGTTCTGTGTCATGTTGTTGAGTCCTAAGGTTTGCCAGTCCAATTTCCATAGGTATGACTGCTTCGCTTCCAAAGGCTAAGGTGAATGGTGTCTCTTAGGTGGGGCTCCGTGGGGTAGTCCTATATGCCTAAAGGACCCCAAGCAGTTCTTCTAACCATAATCCTTTTGATACTTCGAGTCTAGTCTTGATCATCTTTAATATCGTCATGTTGGTTACTTCCACCTGGCCATTAGCCTAAGGATGTCCTAGGGAGGAAAGGTGGTTTTTGATCCCCAACTAAAAGTAAAGCTTAAGAAACCGTCGATTATCAAACTATCTTCCAGTGCTCATGACCAGGACTTGTGATATACTAAACCAACATATGATGGATTTTCAAATGAAATCATGTATGTTTCTCTCGATTATCATAGCCAATGCCTCAACTTCAGCCCACTTAGTGAAGTAATCTATCGGCACGACAAGGAATCTCATATATTTCTTTGCTAGGGAAAGCAGGCCTATAATATCGATTCCTTACTAAGCAAAAGGCCATGGCCTAGTCAAGGGGGCGAGTTCATCGGCTGGTTGCTAGAGAATGTTTGCAAACCTTTGGCATTTATCGCACTTTTGGATGAGGGCCTCTGTGTCTATCTAAATGGTTGGCCAATAATATCCAGCTCAAACAATCTTGTGTACCAGGGTTTAGCTCCCTGAATGGTTGCCACAACCCCTCGTGTATCTCTCTCATGGCATAGTTTGTTTCATGAGGAGATAGGCACCTCAGGTATGGTATAGTAAAGCTTCGCTTGTAGAGCTTGTTCCCCATCATGGTGTACCGATTTGCTCTGAATTTGATCCTCCTTACTTTCTTCTTGTCTTTTGGGAATTCCCCAGTTCTAAGGAATTATACAATCGGGGTGGTCCAATCTTCTCCTGGCTCGGCCATCCTAACCTCTTCAGTCGTCATGGTCAATGTGCTTAGCATAGTGACATGTTCAATAAATGTCTTCTTATCTATGATTCGTTGGGTATCAGTTACTAGTCAGACTAATAGTCAGCATGTTCATTCTGGTTCCTGAGGACGTGGCTATTCTCAAACTTGTCAAGGATGGCTCTAAGTTTTAGGAGTTTGCCACAATCCCTCTGTGGGAGACCATGGAACCTAGGAATTTCTTGGCCAATACCCCGAAGGCACACTTAGTTGGGTTCAACTTCATCTGGTATTTTTTTAGGGTGTTAAAGTTATCCAATGTATTTCTCTGTTTCTAGACTTGTTACCAACATTTCATTGATATAAACCTCCACGTTTCTCTCGATCTAGTCTTTGAATACACGATTGACCAACCTCTGGTAGGTGGCTCTGGTATTCTTTAAGTTGAATGGCATAACTTTGTAGCAGTACATCCCTTGGTCGGTTATAAAGGATGTTTTCTCTTGGTCATCTTCCTACATCTAGATCTAATTATACCTGGAGAAAGCATCCATAAAACTGAGTAGGGAGTGTCCCGAAGTGGAATCTACCAAAGAGTTTATCCTAGGGAGAGGAAAGTTTTCTTTAGGGCATGCTTTGTCAAGGTTAGTGAAATCCACACACATCCTCCATTTCCTGTTGTTCTTCTTGACTAAGACCACATTGGCTACTGAGTTGGGGTAGTCGACTTCCCTTATGAACCCTACTTTAAGCAGTCTATCAATTTCTTCCGCAATTGCCTGGTTCCTTTCTGCCGTGAAGTTCCTCTTCTTCTGGTGGATGCGTTCTGCATAATGGTTGACATTCAACCTATAAGTCATTACCTTAGGATCTATCCTAGGAATATCCTCACAGGTCTATGCAAAGACATCCTTGTGCAAGGCGAGGAGCTCCTGTATACAGTACTTGAGCTTTGTGGGGAGATTCTAACTAACCTAGATGATGTGCTCCGATCTTGGTAGATCAATGTTCAACCCTTCTAACTCTTCCATGGGGCTAGCCAAGTCCCACTATGTGTCTTCCCTACTTTCCAGATCGTCAATGGTGAGGGTTTCCTTCAACCCTTTACCTCGCAAGGAGGCAATGCAACACTCGCTAGCGGTCACTTGTCGCCACTGATTTCCCCAATTCCCCCTCTATGGGGAAGCGCATCAGTAAGTGGTAAGTTAAGGTGATAACCTTCAATTGGTTTAAAATAGGCCTTTCGATGAAGGCATTGTACATTGAAGGGAAGTCTCCCACCAAGAAATTGACTGCTTTAGTCACTTGTTGGGTACCGACCTCGACGATGACAGGCACTGTGATTGCACCCACCAGGTGTAACATATCTCTGGTGAACCCGACTAGGGGTGTTGCAGTCAATCAAAGGTTGTCTCTCCCAATGCCCATTTGTTCAAATGCAAACAAATACAGGATGTAAGACGAGCTTCCATTGTCGATGAGTACCCTTTGGGTCCAGTGGTTGCCTATGACTAGAGTGACAACTAATGCATCTCCATGGGGGTGTTGTGCCCTGCGACCATCGACCTTGATGAAAGTGATTTCCTGACATTCAGTTCTATAGCTTTTTTTGGCCTTCTTGTGGAATAAACTTCTCTGTGATTGGGCATCTTTGCTTTTCGAGAATGGGCCTTGCGAGCTGAATTTAATTCTCTACCCCCTCCCAGACCTCCGATGATGACCTTGATCTCTCATAGACATCCCTGTTCCTAGGTCCTATCATCCGAGGGGCCTTCGGGCATCTTCTTTGGGAGGTTTCGAGGGTTGTTGACGATGAAACAACACATCCACCATTGCTAGATGAGGGCTTCTATTTGCTCCTTAAGGTCAAAGCAATCTTCCTTAATATGACCGAGATCTTGGTGAAAATGAAAATATTTCTCTTGGGACCACTTTTCTGGGGGGGGCTGGAGTTTCCCAACCACCTCAATGATGGATCATCCCGTACCTGCATCAGGACATGCTCGTGAGGTGTGTTGAGTGGGATGTAGATTCAGGTCTACTTTGCCAATAGCTTGATCTTCCTACTTTTCTGCTCTCAGTTAGGAGCGACTTTAAATCTAGGCTCGCGTTTGACCGTTGTGGGTTTTTCCTCCCTTTTTTACTTCTCCGTTGTTCCCTAGGTTCAACCTCCCAGTCCCAGCAAGCGGTCATGGTATCTTCCACTTTCATGTGCTTCTAAGCATGGAGCATTAGTCTGAGTCATGCTACTTTGAGGGAACTTAAAGAGGGGGAACAAGAATTTTGTGGGTGACAATCCACCCATAAAAGAAGTCAACACCACCTTTTCGTCGGCTTCATCTACCTAGAGTACCTCTTTATTGAATCTTGAGACATAGTCTCTCAATAATTCCCATTGGTTTGCTTGATGTTGAGGAGGTACGTGGTGGATTTCTAGTATTGTCTCCAGCCAATGAAGTGACTAGCGAATAACTAGCTCAGTTCAGCAAAGGAGCTGATACTCCCTAGCTTCAGGTTGCTGAACCATTTTCATATCAAGCCTTTTAGTGTCGCTGGGGCCCTACACATAATTTGTAGCGATCCCAATTTTCATAACCTTATTTAAGCATAAAACCGAGCAGTTACTTAACCAAATCCATATTCAAATCACTATAATTTTTTTCTCTTTTATCTTAACCAATAGTATTACTTGGAAACTTAACCTTAAATTTATCATATGCAGCGGAATAAGAACCACTTATCACAAACATTATATTCTTAAAGGTGTAGCAGAAATAAGCCATAGACATAAACCATCTTCAACAATAGTCTTCCATCATTTCAAATAAAACACAAAACTATAAATCTCAAAGTTTAAACTTCAAACTTAATACAACCCATTGTAAAGCCTAATACGAAGTAAGAGTCGATAAATGAACTAAAACAACTAAAAAAGAAAGCATTAACCGCATGCCTCCCTTTCGACTTCTAGGCACACCAAATGGCGTACATGCACTAAACATCACTTGAAAAAATAGTATGGATGAGTGAGATCCACGGCTCGTAAGTAGCTCTACAAAACCTACTATGGAACCCGAAAGGGTAAAACACGAATCTTTCAATATAAAAATACTGAATATATATCCATTTAGAATACATACCAATTTCCAACATGTAGACATGTGCTAATATACATACTTCATCTACTAATCATCACAAAATCTAGACACTCATCATCATGGTTCTTCATATAGGAACTATGCATGGCAATACACATAATTTTATTTATATATAGCAATCTTCTTATATCTACATATGGCAATATGCATGATTCTACTTATACATGGCATTATTCTCATATATTTGTATGGCAACATACGTAGCAATATGTGTTTACAATCTCATGGTAACTATTTCATAATTCATCCATAGTAAAGATATCTAATGTACATTCCAATGAACATTTTATTCATTTTCATTACATAAACTATACTTTTCTAATATGAATGTGCATATACAAATCATTTCAAGTTATGCATACATCATATTTAAGCAATAAGAAATAATAACAACACATTTACACAATGAGACATGAAATTTTACTTCTATATTTAATAAGCATATCATTATCTTAGTACTTATCATTTACATTCTTACTTATTACTTATCATAGATTATTTATCATTCATCATGTCTTCATTTATCGTTTTCTCAAAGCTACATTTTCTTTTCATACATATCTTGTAGATTTTGATATTCTTTTCAAAGAACATGTGATTTCATTCCATTTTGACATTTTTTTTCTTATCTATGTTAAGGATTTTCATTTTCATTATTAACTTATATACTTTCCTTCTCTTTCATAAAATTGTCCTTCTTACATAAATTATGGATATTTTCTTACTTGTGGAACTTAGACATTTCCATCTCCTTGCCTTAATACTTTACATTCTTTACATATAATTTTACTTTACTTTCAAAGCTATATATGATTCTCATTCTTTTCTTAATACTCTTACTTTTTTATGGGCACTTATTTCTTCTTATCATATTTTCTTTTCTTTTTCCTCAATGGTGGGGTCTTTCAATTCACTTACACTTTGTCACATTGCATTATTCCCTAATGGAAAGGGACTTAATATTACTTACACATTTGCACATTGCATTATTCCCCAATAACAAGGGTCTTCACATTACTTATTCTTACATAACTTATGAATATTTTCTTACTTTTGAAGCAGATATGCTTTCACTTCTTATTTTGGCATTTTATTTCTTTATCTAATTTATGAACTTTTTTTTCCTTTTTGACATAGCTTCTTTTCTTATCTTCTTACATACTTTCATCTTTCCCTAATAGTGGGACCTTTAACATTTCTTTATACTTTAACGCATTGTATTATTCCCTAATGACAAGGGTCTTCACTTAAACTTTCTTACATTAACTTACAATTTGGTTTAGTTGATTACACTTTCTTTCACTTTCTTATCTTTTGACATATTGTGTTATCCCTAATCATAAGGACCATTGATATGTTGTTTATACCCCAATAACAAGGGTCATCAGTTATACTTTCTTACACTTATATTTTTACTTCACTTGATTACATTTTCTTCCACTTATGTATACTTGAGTTCACTTGTTTACACTTTGGCACATTGAATTATTCCCTAATGGCAAGGGCCGTCGACATATTGAATTATAACCCCAATAGCAATGGTCATCAGCATATTGTATCATCCTAATAGCAAAGACTATTGACATATTGTATTATTCCCCAATAATAAGGGTCATCAGCATATTGTATCATCTCAATAATAAGAACTATCGACATATTGTATTATCCTAATAACAAGGATCATCGGCATATTGTATTATCTCAATCGCAATGATCATTGACATATTGTATTATCTCAATAGCAGGGACCATTACACATATTTTTTCTTTATGTTTAACCTCTCTTTACTTATTACTTATCATTAGTCATCATTTAACTCCTAATGAAGGAAACTTATATCATCTTAATACTTATCTTTATCCTTTTTACTTATCTTCTTTCACTCTTCTTGATTTCTTATCCATTCCATTTTTTATCTATCATTAGTCATTTTACTTTATATTATTATTATATGGTGTGTTATTTAATCTAACACAAGAAACATGTATCATCATATAATACATTCGCTAATATAATTATAGAGGGATAATCCATCACTAGAAGCATTCACTTATATCATCTAAAAAACATCCAATTTTATATTATATACTTGCTAATATAATTAGACACATATGCAATATTGATACAAATCAATCTCTAACTTAACTAATAAGAAATTATGGAATGTTGCATGGTATCATGCTTTCAAACACCATACAATCAATACACTTAGCATAAGTGAGAATTTCAACAATAATCATATTACACATGTTTTCCAAACATTCATAATCATAATTCATATCTTAATTGACTCATTTCATAACAATCTCTAAGCAACTTATATGCTAACATCAACTATTTTCATTCTAGTAAGAGTCAACATGCATCATAATCAATTTCTACATATGTAATCAAGTCAATTTTTTCATTCTTACAATGATATGTTAAGAGATGCTCAACTCCAATTCAAGTATTCATGTTTCTCATGACAAACCAAGCTTTTCATGCATTAATAACTATCATAGAGACTATAGATTCATAGTCTTAACTTCATACTTTCAAAACTCATGGAATCCAATATCTTAAGGAAATACCTATACATATAATATAAAATCACTTTTATTTACAAATTAAATTAGGAATTTATAAGATCCTAACATAATATGACAAGATCTCAACACAAATACCACAAGAATTGGGGTTTCTAACATTCTAGCAAAGGGTTTCACAAATATATGAGAAAACATACATAGAAGCAAGATTTCTCTACTACAAACTTCTAAGAACCTAAAACAAACAAAAATAGAGTAAGTTTTGTATAACTACTTACTAAAATGCTCTACTTCTCTGTCTA
>JAOXJP010254086.1:0-21687 GCA_025762735.1 Platanus orientalis | reverse complement strand
GATTCCTTGTTGGGCATTTGCATCCTCTCAAGTATCATGTAAGCTATCCAAACTACCCATGATATAGCCTCCAATTAAGCATCACTGGTTGGTAGCTCAAAATAACTAACATAACAATTTAGAGAAATACAAACCCCTCAGGTCTAAAGACGAGTCTGCAAATATAAACAACACTTATCTTGACAGTAATGTTTTACCAAGTGTGTTCATAATAGATCCCTTTAATACATTTATATAATACACCTACATGTAAGCTTAGAGTTTTATTCCAGTGACTGAGATTACATCACTCCATCATATGAAAATTTTACATGTAGCAGCCCTATAAGTGATGTGTCAAATATCACCCATAGTTGTAAACTTTCAGGTCTACAAGAACTGTATAATCAAATCTCTACACACATTCCAATGTGTCTGACATCTTACCATGTTACCTGAGGATCACCTATCTCATCTCATGAGATCAAATAATTGCTCATATAAAAAAACAAATTCATGTGATGATAAAAGTTATTATTAATAAAATAATTAATTAATCATGTTTATATTTTATATGAGTAGCTTTGTCAGGACACATATTTCTACCAGTGAATAAGATCTTTTTTAAGTTTTATTTATCCAACTCATTTTCAATATTTAATTTTACTTAACTAATTCAATTCTAGTTATTTTGACTACTTAGCACATGAACCAATATAAGCTAGATATGCAATAAACAGTACAACACAATTAATTGAGGCACACAAACATGCATATTTATTGTGGTTTGACAACCCTCTGATCCCTATTCCACTCTCATAAAGCTTTTCTTCAAGTTGTGTTGATTTTTATCAAATTATCTCCTTATAATCTAAATACAAAAAAAAAAAAAAAAAATCAATAAAACTTAAACCACTTATAAGTTCAACAATCCTCCAACCACCTTGTAGGTCTGCACCTAGTGATTATGATGGATATCCTTGCGTCTAGTGACTTCGATGGGTACGACAAAATCTACACCCAATGACTCCAACGGAAGCTAATGTATTTTGTGGCTTTGATGGACATGACAGAATCTACACTCAATGACTCCAATAGATGCTCACATGTCTAGTGACTTTTATAGATACTTTCGCTCGCAATTTCGCACAAAATGACTCTAATGGGTGCTCAAGTGTCCAGTGACTCTAATGAACACTTTCAAGAGTGTGCGTGTGTGTATGTGTGTGTGATTTTCCAGTTGATGAAACCTCTTGAAAGTAGATATGACAATCAAATTTGATTTGATGGAGAGACCCCTTCTTTGTAGATAGAGGATGATTTACCAACTAATAACATTTTCCAATAGGTTTTATTCTAGGTAAGAAATCTAGGTTGCACGACCTCAACTCATATTTACCGAAGGTTTTGGAGCTTTAAGGTCGTCAATGGTTGCCTATTAAAATTTTTTTCTTCTTCAGATCTTCCAATAAGTAAACTGCTAAGGTTTTACCTTTTTTATCATTGAACTGTTGCCTAGACATTGGGAGGACCTTTCCTTTTATAGAGTGTTCAAAATCCTTGCATAGAAGTTCCCCAACGGCAAAAAAATCTAGCTGTTGCAAATTCCAAGTTGAAAGATTTTGTGTGATATTGATAGAGTTCGATCGCTCGAATGGATTCTAGCTCTAAGACCCATTCTACTCAACCGATCAATTCATTTTTGTTCAATCGAACATGTTTGTTCGATATATTTTTACTTGTATGGCTTAAGGATAGGTCTCTATGATCCACCTAAGGTCATTGGTTTTGGTATTTTTCATGATCACTTACCGTCCAACTTTTTGAGTTGATTTACCATTAAAGTGAGGCTGGCTTCTTAAGGTACCCTGCTTTGAAGCTTGAGACACCCTTGCAAATCTTCACTTTGTAGATTCATTATCTCGTCTTTGTGGTCTTTTTTCATCCAGTCTTGTGTATTATTCTTCTTGAATTTCTTTTTGAACTTATAACTTACATGACTTATGATTTACACTTATAATTGCATACATGTAAGATTCTATACATGGACCAACTATTTTCATGTACTTTTTACACTTTGAATGGCATTGATAACTTACAAATACATATTATATTAACAGTTTTTTTCATAGGTTGAGGACTTGAACCACATCTTCCACCATATGTTAACCCAAAATGAACTCTTAATGGACGTTGGTTATGATTTTACTAGAGATGATCTGCAGTGCACACCTATGGCAGTGTTTTCTGTTATCTCTAAATGATGAATTTATTAATTAATTTATTTTTTACTTCTAGGCCGTGTTTAGTTGCATAGAAAGGCATAGAAAAGAAAATTACACAAGAAAAGAAAATTATTTTATTTTCTATCATTTACCTATGGTAGTTTGGTTACCAAGAAAAAGAAAAACTAACATGTTATATTTTTCATGCGAAAGGGAAAACAATATGGTGGCAAACAAGAAAATAGTTAGTCACGTGAGAAAATTTTGAAAATTGAAAAATTCTGGTTCTTAGCAACCAAAACAGCTTACTAGTGTTATCTTCTTTTTTTCAACCCCCTCCCTCCGGTTTTAAGGATCCCAGCAGATGTTGTGTGATGAAAAAGTTTGTAGTGTCTATGGTGAATTATAAACTGACACATGGTGTTGGGGGTAGAAAAGTCCAGAAAGGTGTCTCAATTGAAAAACTAGGTAGTAAAAAAGAGACCAAATTCAAAAACACATCAGTGTAACATGAGCAAAGATAGCTGTGGAAAATTTTGCTATGGTCTTTTTGTAGCATGAACAAAAGCATGGGTTTTTTCGTTTTTTAACATGGATTCTTGTTTTTTTTGTGGTTATTTTGTTCATGCTACAAAAAAGCATGGGTGTTTTGTCTTTTAACATGGGATTGTCTTTCCGTGGTCATTTTTATTCATGCTCCAAAAAGACAGCTAAATTTGGCGCAGCTGATCACCAGGGGTGTTACAATGGAGTTTTTTGGATGGCGTCCTCCCGAGTCAGTACGGATAAAAATCAACGTTGATGCTGCTGTTCCGTTGGACCTTTCAGCCAAGGCATTAAGTGCTATTGCCCATGATCACCAGAGGAATTAGCTGGGATCGGGAGTGCGAAAATATAAATGGCCAGACCCTGCTGAAGCGGAAATGGAAGCTGTGCTATAGGGCTTGCTTCTTGCAAAACAGATAACGCCCAGCAAGTCATTTTGGAATCTGTTAGGCTTGTGCATATAAGCAGGTTGCCCAACAGCGAAGCACATGGATTAGCTTGAAAGGTGTCTTCACTCCTTGCATATGTAGTCGGGTTGTATCATACTCTTCGAAATATGATGCTTCTTACCCAAAAAAAAAAAAAATGACGGCGGCACACAAATATAGTGATCTTTGATTGTGAACCCTTCTCTCAAGCTCACATCCCCAATAGAAGGAGACCATCCTGAGCTCATCATCTTATTACGTTGCCGCCGAAAATGAAGGCGTCTGACAAAAAGAATTGAATGCTAAAAAAAAAAACAGAAGAAGAAGAAACCACAGGGCATCTTAACCATCACTGCTACAGTGATGGGTTACACAATTCCCACTGGAGAATGAAATACAATATTATAGAGCGAACAGTACAGCACTTGTAAACTCGAACCATGCAACTATATTTTGCAATTTCTCTGTTCCCCTTCCTTGTTTATGGACGATAATTCAATAGACTGCTAAAGTGTAAACTCCAATGAAGGGGGAGTTCAGTGAAACCAAATCCAAGAAACCCAAATCCAGAATTGCTCAGCTTAAGCATGAGGACGTGGTCGTGGTTTCCCCTTGCGTTGTGGTTTCCCCTCGTGTCTGGCGAGTGTTGTAGGACTTGCAATTGAGGCATTTCTGAGCCACAACATGGAACTGGACTTGTGAAGTAGCTCCACAGTCATTACACAGGATCCAAACCTGTTAGCAGCAATGCATGGTGTTAAACATTTGTAAGGGCTCAGATGGACACTATATCAATCCAACAAGATAACAAAATGGATAAATGAATGAATGAGAATGGACATATAAGGAAAGGGCTAACCATTTTGTTCTGATAAGATTCAGGCATCGGTATAGCCGCAATCTCCTCGTCAAGCTTTTCCCATACTTTGGACATATCACACACCGACTTGGAGCAAATAGGGCAAGCATATCTGTCATGCTTATCAGAGTAAATATCTTGACAAGGAATTTTCAAACCAAGGAAAATAGGAGGAAAAAAAAAAAAACTCACTGTAAGTGTTGCTGCATTTCCTTCAAGCAGTTCTTGTGGATAGTGTGTCCACAAGGCAAGGCTATTACGGCTTCAGTGGACTCAAATAAATACTGTAAAGCAACATATTTAATGAGCCAATGGAAAGCCACAATGATTCAAACCCAAACTGACTTTTTTCTGACAGGAATAAGTGTGAATATCTCACCTCAAAACAAACAGGGCAGTCTTGATGCATTGCTCTTTCCACACAAGGATGGCTGTTCTTGAGCAGAACAGAGTAACAGCAACCTTTCATTGTAAACCCAGATTACAATAAGTACTGATGCTTTAATAGTTAATCATGTCACAACTATTAGGTCTAGATAAGCTAGTAACAATAGCCACCATATTGTGCAACAGAAATTTCAGATACAAGGCACCAAGGACTTACCGCATTTATAGCAATGGAAAAAATTCTCCCGTCCACCAATTCTGCAACCAACCACATTACGTATACAAGTCATGACGGATAAAAATTATGCAAAATTTCTAGTATTATAAAATAACTACCCTGTGTTTGGTTATCACTTGGAATGAAACCATTTCATTTTGGTTTGCCATAGTACCTCAGTGCATATGAGCCCCCAACAAAAATGAATTGATTTCCATTCATCATCAAAATATGAATGATGACATAAATCATTTCATTTTATATAAAACCAAAGATGACTACATTTCTAAATTTAGTTAACAAGTTAATATGAATCTAAATGAGTTCATTTTTAAATGCCAACAGAATTTGAAATGAGATTATTTCATTACAGGAGGTAACCAATCACAGCCTTAACAAACTGAAGAATAAATATCCATAATTTTGGATTGAGAGAAATTTACCTGCATATACCACAGCCATTGCAGTGATACTGTTTCTTTGATGTCTGCAACTTGGAAAACAATAAAAAAGGTTAGAAGTGACAACATCCTAATATTAAAGAAATAAGGCATGACGAATCATACAATGTGGAGGAATTAAAAAAGGAAAATAGAGAGCTAAAGATACTGTTTTGCTACTCACATCATCATCAAACAACTTGCAAGTCTCACAGAAGTACTTCCCCATACATACACCACAGTTGATACAAACTTGCTGGACCTACAAGTAGCCGCAGCCAAAACAACAATAATAGAACATGAGTCAAACAAAAAAAGCTATTGGACATGATTATTAATTTTAGTATTAATGTTAGACAACTTGACGAGTTTCATTTAAAATAAAACTACTAAAAGGCTATATTAACAGTACATCTATTTCTCGTGTAACTATAATAAGTAATTGGGAAAGGGTCCTAGGACAATCCACAAGCCTCATCCCCTCTCTTTCTTAATCTTCCTTCATAAATAGAGGTAGGGGACAGATAGAGAGGACCAATAGTATCTCTAGCCATCCAGAATGATTCTGAAGGGTCCACTAGAGGTTGGGACATCCCAAGTTCCTTGTCACAAGCCCCAGTACAATCTTCAAGGATTTGATGCCTTACAAATATTTCATAGTTTAAATAAGCTAGATTTACTTCAAATATTAGGTTTCCTAATTGCTAAAAAATTTAACTTGTTTGGGCACTAGAGAGCTGCCCTGTAAAGCTCCATATATGACTTTTTGAATCCTCTTTTCAAAAGTTATTGAAGCATTGAATTTTCTTTGCAACTCCAATGAGTATTTAAAGGTGAGACTCCATCATCTTCCTTGTCCCTGATTAGTGAAACTCCAATCGAAGACTACTAGAGTAGAGCTGGATAATGAGAATCTCTCTGTTAAAGATTTTTCTCTCTTATTGTATTATTTATTTTCTTTCCCTCAAATCCAAAACCTCCATTAAAACCTGAAACTCAAAGTCAGTTAAAACCAGTCCTGCACCACTTCTTCTCATCTAAATTTTTGGTAAAAATGAGATGTTGAAATTCTTTTTTGAAAAATAAAGAGGGAAAATGGTATATTTTTTCAGTTTCGAAAACAGAAATCCAAATAACTCAACAGAACTTGGGATCATGGATGCTATAATGACTCTTAAGTTGGTATCACTTAGAACAATAGAATAGGAAAAATTATTTTATAACTAAGACTTAAATTCTTTCTGTTATAATTCATTGTTGATGTTAACTAATGATTAGAACTCACCTCTTGTTCAGTGCCACAGAGTGAACATATGACCTGAAAAAAGAGAGGTACCAGATCGATATATGAAATTCAATAAAATTGAAGAATCAAGAAAACTAACCAAGAAAAAAATTGACATGAAGGGATCTACCTGGCACACTTGATGGCGTGGGAGGTCATGTCTGTGTGTCCTTTCAACATTAATACTATTCTGCACATCAAAGTGTAAGTTAGAAATAATGTGATTGTTTAATATTGTTCTCAATCAAATGACAGGAAGGCAAAGTTATAAGCTAAAGATGAGAACCACAAAAATAAACTTCAAAATCCATTTATTTTACATCATTTTTCATGACTTTATGTTCTAAGTCTCAGATCTGAGAGAAAAGGAACCCCATTTTCCATAACTATTATCAGCCTTTACTAATAATAAAAATAAAAAGCATAATTCTATAAGTTCGATCTTTTGTGTCAAGGTGATAAGACTTATGTAGGGATTGGAAATTGATTGCCAACAGAACAGATGAACTGCACAGACCACTGAGGTATAGTACAACAACAATAAGAAGAGCCCCTTACAAGCACGTCTCCGGCAACTTGCCATCCAAGAAAACACCCAAAAGTCCTACCCCCCAATTGGGTAAACTTGTCAGCCAAAACATTTTGGTCTCTTGGGACATGAACAAAGGAAATACCCAGTGACAGAAAAATCCCATTTAAATAAGGCATCATAGCCCATGACCCTTCTCCCTTACCTAAGCTCCACTCAATGACAATGGCTGAGTCACCCTCAACAATACAATCCCGAATATTCATCTTTTTCAGCTCATGCAGGCCCATAAGCAATGCTATAGTTTCAGCCTTGATGGAGTTGCAATTTCCCAAAGAACCACAAACCACTTGAAGAACTTTACTATTGCAGTCCTTTACCACACAACCAAAGCCACCCGGGCCCAAGTTTACTTTAGAAGCTCCATCTTCATTTTTAAAAGCCCTATACTAGGAGGATTCCACTGTAAAGCAACCGCTTTTTTAATTTTGGACTATTGTAACTCCAGCCATTTCAGGTGTCGAAGGTATGGATAACTAAACATCAACCCCATGATACAGCACAAAGATTCTAATTGCTTTTACATATCCAATTTAAGCAACCTTGTATTTTGATTAACAATCTTGCTTATTCTCTGTTCATGGTAGGGGGTAGTGCAATGAAACATGGTAATGATAAGAAAGATAATCAAGAAATGAAGGGACTGCAACTGCAACAGAAAGGAATTGTAAGTGCTGTGTCACAAAGGATAAATATGAGAGAACTGTAACCAGATTCAGATCAACCATTTGAGAGACAAATTAGCTCCCAATTGCAGTGTTATACACTAAAATACAGCCTTGAGCCCATATCTTTCTTGCACTGGTTATAGATGAAATAAATACTCATATTCATAAAAAGATCTCTTAGTGAATGCAATTCAAACACAACATTGTGTCGGTTGAGGAGATTAAAGAGGGCCTCAAGTGCAAATCTAGAGCTACGAAAGGATGCCTTATAATCTGTCTTACAATAAAATGAACAAAACCAAAGTATTTAAAGGGCATGCACACGGGAGGCATTATTTAACAGGAAACAACCCAAAGTAACCAAGTCATTGTCTTGAAATTGAAAAGATGGTTAAGACGAACTTGATGTGATATGAAGTCCCAACAAACACAAGCATTAAAATATATGTTTGTATGTATGCACACATACATGCATACATGTAAATTTGTGTTTGTAAACCCATGCAAAACAGATTTCTTGAAAATCATTTAAAACAAAAAACAATTTAAAATTCTTCATATTCTAATCATAGGGCAGCCAACCTTTGCCTCATTATGACAATGGCGACAACCAAAAATCTCATTGCAGCATGGTGCTCTAATGCGACACCTCCGCCGATAATGTGAACATCTGCAAAAAAAAAAAAAGTTGGAAATCAAACCATTAATTGATATAAAGTTGAGTTAACATTAAATAAAGTTGAGTTAACATTAAAAACAGTATTGGCTATAAGCATACCCGTACTCCATAAACCCTTTTTCTAGCCTTTCTATTGCTTGGTTGTTCACATTATCTCTTGCTTCTTCTGTGAGAACACATTCTACATTGGACTGCTGAGAGCATGACTCGGCAGTCTCTGTTCCATTGTGTTTGTTTACCATATCTTGAAGCCTTCCTAGCCCATCAAGCTCAAGAAGCTTAACATGATTGACCATAACTTCCTCCATCAAATACACAATGTTTGGATGATGCTGGTAATTCCAATAAGCTGGCAACAAACTTACAACACCTGCGCAAAGGAACACATTTAGTGCATTAATTCTAAAACTCAAAAGGCATACTAAGTCACCTGATCAACCAGGCAAACACGGCATGATATTGTGCTTTCTCGTATACTGCTGCAGACCAATTGAAATCAGCAAGAACACAATCCAACTAATGTTGAACAGCTCCAATCAGCAAAACTCCAACAGAAGAATTCATCAGAACATGCAGAGCTATAACAACCCCATATAATTACTATAGTGCAGCACTGAGGAACTCCCGAGTCTCTGGCTGTGAATAGTAACCAATAGTAGTAATTCATGTGTCACTTGATTGGTCGAGGCACTCGGGAAACCAAATTGAGATAAATTGTGCACCGGCAACAGATTCGCCCCAATCTCTGGTAAAAGCAATACATCACTAAATCAAGCGCTTAAGAGGATGAAAAAAGTAACAGTGCAAAAAAAGTACAAGGGATTGGAGAGAAATTTTTTTTCTGTTTGTCCATTGAGGACAAGCCTACCTCCTCACTCTGTGGTTCTGCATAGAGTCTTCATTGATCAACAAACCTTACCCACATACTTTAACTTCCATTCTCATCCTGATGCCAGCCCGCAGTGCCTTTCTCAAATCAGGGTGTTCCGGTTTAGACCAGGCTTATTTAAAGTTCACTTTATTTTCCAATTGGAAATGTTACAAAACGGCCTGGCAATTTGTAACTTTAAAAAATTTACCAAACTAGTCCTAATTGGTTAATCAGAAGCCTTGAGAATCGTGAACACCTGCAAATTGTGATAATTTAAAACCTGCATGAAAATTTTCTGTACTCTGCACCACTGTCCATCCACCAAGTAGAAGAGTACTACGAAAATGAGAGTCAGGAGTCTTCTAAGCGCACAGGCTCGTTAAGGTATATACTTGCATCAAAATCTGATGTTAGGTTGATTGGGAACTGGAGTTTGGCAATGGCAATCTAAGGTATATTGCACATAATCATCAGATTCATACTTCTTTTACAGTGTGAAGTTAGAAGTTACAATCCAGTTGTCAGTGAACGAAACTTAGATCCACCTTTGCTCCAGGTGTCCTCGTGATTGAAGCCTCTATAAACTATCTCCACTGATAAAATGGTTACAATGCTCTCTACTTCTCTCAACCTATCAAATGTAAGAAAATAAAAGAAGGATAACCAATACATCATCCACAAACTTTATTGTGCATACGTGCCAAACACACTTTCCTCATCAACTGCATTCAAATTATCCGCTTCAAACCTTCCAAATTCAGTTAGAATCATGCAGCTACCGGTATTGTATTTCACCTAAAATAACCTCTCATGGTGATTCAAATAGGGCACCAAGCTTTGTCTTACTAAGTTACTCCCTTGTCTTCAAGCCTTTTTCACTCCTCTCCTTCTTCAAATTTCAATCCTTCTCTGCAAGAGTTATGGAAAGCTACTTTTCCCACAATTCTCCACAACCTTAGGCTTGCATACTGGAAACAATCTTTACCTTGAAACTAAAGATCTGGAATCAAAACTACTACAGTAAATCATCCTCCATAAAGCATCATATATTGAAATATTATTAACTTATAGATATTATAGTCTGAATTCTCATGGTACTTAGGTGTTCTGGAGGGTACTAGAGAACTATTTCCTATTTTCTAATTTACCAAGACAAAATTTGTTCAATAGAAAAAGAAGAAATTCTTGAAAATTTTTATTCCAAGTGTACAATAGTTATTAAGAATGTTGAAATCCTGAAATTCTCCTGAGAAGCTTGTTCATATCACTCATAAAATATTCAACTTCATGGTGTAACTGGTACTAGCACAGCTAGGATTCTCACGCCTGAATAAAACGTCTAAATTTGCCACTTCTAGTTTCTACTTGAGTAAAAAGTATGTGTTTACACCCATACTACAGTGAAAATCAAAACACAACATCTCAGTTTACAGAGCTGTGGACAATTTTAGGTTTGCAAAGTTAATTTCTACAAAGATGCAACAAAGTTGCAAACACTAAATGAATCTATCTGAAACTTTCACCATATACATACACAGCTAGTGCTATCACAAGTAAACGTAAAATTTCCACTCAAACAAGATGTACATACAAGCATCCATGACACACAGAATTCATCAAGAAAACATGTAAAGAGACAAAATAAGCAACACAACACATAGTGAAACCCTAATTATCAATGAGAAACTAATACTTCAATGTTCATCAACCAAATTCTTGTTCCATTGTATAACTTAAAAATCAATTATTGTCACTAAGTCCTCTTCGTCCCATTTCAAAGCTACGGAACATCCTAATCATAAAAAACAAAAATCAGGTTCTGTTCTTCTAGTTTTTGTTTGTGTTGTTGTTGTTGGACAAGCTAGTGCATAGAGTCTAAGATCCATGAAGTTTTTCTAACAAAAATAAAATAGAATAAATCACAGCATATAAGACGTGACTTCTAAGCAAAAACTAAAATTTCGCCTAAAAACCATTAAACTAAATTGAATCCACAAAGAACTCTACAAAACTTATGAACATAACCTCTATAAATGAAAGATCAAGAAACACCAAGATTCCGTAAATTTCTCCCTAAAATCCTTAAATGTGGACAAAAACTTGCAGATTCTTAAAGCTTTCATACAAAAGCTCCAGATCTACAATTTTTTGCACAAAGAAGTACCTAAACCGAAGGGATTTTAGAGAAAATGTTTCACCACAAACAAGAAACGGAACTGAAAATTTACAAGAAACGAACTTTTCGATCTGCAGAGATGCAGTCGCTGATCCGAGAAAGAATTAGCAGAAGAATAAAAAATTTCCTCTGCTGTAAAGATCGAATCGAATCAAATCCAATCCTCGTTTCCTCCTTCGCTTCTCCTCTTTACGCAAGTGGAAAGATAAGATTGGAAATTCGAATCGAGGATTTATATATACGTTTATCGAAGTTCCAGAGAATTCGATTGAGTAAAGGAGAAGAGGGACTCCGGAGTTGACGAAACGGGCTGCCTCTAACCGTATATATATCCCTGCAGTTAATTGTGTAGAGAAGAAAAAAAGGCACTCATTACGTGTGACAGATTTCACAGATTATACCTTTTCGCACGTCCGATTAGAATAATTAGTGGGACCCATTACAAGACTTTTTTCAACCGGAGGACTGGCTCAAATCTAAACTGTTCCCTTGAATCACTTCTCTCAACAAAATATCTACTACTGTGGATGCACGTCAAATCCCTGGTCGGCTTGTATGGATAACGACGAAGGATCTCGGAAACTGGGGTGACACGTGGTAAAATTTACGTGGTTATGTTTCAAATAAGAAGTCCGGCAGAACTCGAAACCTTCTATATTTTTTCCGGAAAGAAGCAAGTGTGCCGAAGCGGGTCCAACAAAATTATATTACAATTGAGGACAATAATGTAAGTTGCAATAATGTAAGTTGCTACGTAATAAGGTTTGTTTTCTTAAAAAACTATTAAAGTTTTGTTTTTCTTTGCTTGCGGTATCTATCTATGCAGGATACTGAATCTGTTGGCTAACGCTAATGCAGATGACTCGTAAGACATCACGGCAACGAAAGCAATGTTAACACATGATTACAGATAAGTAATTCAAACCGTGTTGATTGGAGTTGGATTGAAGACCTTTACTATACTGGGCGGAAGCACAAGGGACTTTTTACGCCAAACGTTCAACATGTGGTGAAAAAGCGGAAAAACCATTGACAATTGGGTGCAAAGAAGTGGTTTCTCCACTTTTTCATCTACTTTTTTACCACGTGTGTGTGTGTGTGTGTATATGTTGATATTGTAATAAGTTCAGTATCACATGTTCACTTATATGGGGTTACAAACAAAAATAATATGGGGCGATATCCTCATTGACGAGCTTGACATGAGCTGGGTTAAGCTACGAATCCCAATGTGTTACGCGTTAACGTGTACTAACAAAGAAACAAACAGCACACAGTATCCTTGGAGCTCTCCATTACCTATTTAATAATATTTTATTTGAGATATCATTAGTGGAATCCATTATAAGATTTTTTTCAATTGGAGGACTGGCTCAAGTCTAAACTATTCTATTGAATCATTTCTCTCAACAAATATCTATTATTGCTGATGCATGTCAAATCTCCGGTTGGCTTGTATGGATAATGACAAAGAGTCTCGGAAATTGGGGTGACACGTGGTAGAATTTACGTGGTTACATTCCAAATAGGAAAAAGGGTGGAACTCAAACATTTTCTCTATTTTTTGGGGAAAGAGACAAGTGTGTTCGAAGCGGATCCACCAAAATTATATCACAATTGAGGATAATAATGTAAGTTGCCACATAAGAAGATTTGTTTTCTTAAAAAATTATTAAAGTTTTGTTTTTCTTTGTTTTTGGTATCTATCTATCCAGAATCTGAATTTGCTAGCTAACACTAGTGCAAAGGACTCGCAACATGCCACGGCAACGGAGGTAGTGCTAATGCACAATTATGGATAAGTAATCCAAACCGTGTTGATTGAAGTTGGACTGAAGACCTTTACTCTACGAGAGAGGACGGAAGCACGGGGGACCCTTTTGCTCCAAGCATTGTACAACACGTGGTGAAAAAGTGGAAAAACCATTGACATTGGGTGCAAAGAAGTGGCTTCTCCACTTTTTCACCACGTGTGTGTGTATATATGTTGATATTGTAGTAAGTTCAATGTCACATGTTTACTTATATATGGGGCGATATCCTCTGCGACAGGCTTGATATGAACCGGGTTAAGCCACCCATCCCATTGCGCCATGTGGTAACATGTACTAACAAAGAAACAAACGACACACAGTATCCTTGGAGCTCTCTGTTACCTATTTAATAATATTTTATTTGAGATATCATTAGTGGGACCCATTACAAGACTTTTTCCAATTGGAGGACTGGCTCAAGTCTAAACTATTCTATTGAATCATTTCTCTCAACAAATATCTATTACTATTGATGCACATCAAATCTCCTGCTGGCTTATATGGATAACAACGAAGGGTCTCGAAAACTGGGGTGACACGTGGTGGAATTTACGTGGTTATTTTTCAAATAGGAAGAAGGGCAGAACTCGAAACCTTCTCTGTTTTTTCATAAAAGAGACAAGTGTGTCGAAGCGGGTCCAACGAAATTATATTATAATTGAGGATAATAATGTAAGTTGCCACGTAAGAAGATTTACTTTTTTAAAAAAGTCATTAAAGTTTTGTTTTTCTTTGTTTTTGGTATCTATCTATCCCTGGATACTGAACCTGCTGGCTAACGCTAGTGCAAAGGACTCGCAACATGCCACGGCAACGGAGGTAGTGTTAACGCACGATTATGGATAAGTAATCCAAGCCATGTTGATTGGAGTCAGATTGAAGACCTCTACTCCACGAGAGAGGCCTTTTGTGCCAAGCATTGTACAACACGTGGTGAAAAAGCGGAAAAAACCATTGACATTGGGTGCAAATAAGTGGTTTCTCCACTTTTTCACCATGTGTATGTATATATACGTTGATATTGTAGTAAGTTTAGTATCACATATTCACATATATATGGGGGTTACAAATGAGAATAATACGGTATGATATCCTCTGTGACAGGCTTGACATGAGCCAGGTTAAGCCACCAATCCCATTACGCCACGTGGTAAGGTGTACTAACAAGGAATCAAACGGCACACAGTATCCTTGGAGCTCTCTGTTACCTATTTAATAATATTTTATTTGAGATATCATTACAAGTGGACCCACGTCTCAGAGTCTTGAGACGGTCGCCCTCTCGCCCTTTTCTCTCTCTTTTCCCGGTTGCCCCTCTCCCCCTTTTCTCTTTCTTCTCCCGGCAAAAGAAACCCTAAAACCCCAAACCACTTATCGAAAAAAATGACACCGTTGAAAAGACAGGCTTAAGATGTTGGATTTAATAGTCGAGCAGAGAAGAAGAGATTGAAAAGATGAGCATCTCGGCAGAACCATCTTGGCAATTTCATTCTCTGCTTCCCTAAGAGCCCGCACCTTCGATTCAATCTCCTCAATCTTCTCCCTCCTCCAGCTTGCCTTCTCAGACTCCAACTGCAACTCCACCCACTTTAACCTCCAAGTTGCTTCCCTTTTATGTGTTGCCCAAGCACGGTGTCTTTCCTCCAACTCTCTGCAGCAATCAGCAAGTTTAGAGATCATAAAACACTCCCCGCATGTAGGAACTGTCCCTTGTGGGGATAAACTACTCAAGACAATGGGAGTGTTATCCCCTCCACTTTCCGGTTGAAGCCATGGGATGGTTAGAGATGGTGCAACAGTTGAGGGTGAAAAGGTTAGGATAACATAAGGTGAAGGTGGCCTCACTATGGGTGTACTACTAGAAGTGGAAAGTCATGGAGGAAGGAAAGTTGGTGGAGGTGCAGGCTGGTCAGAGTGAAGGAAGCCCCTATCCAGTGTTAATGGCGCTGGTTCTTTTGCTGGGAGAAGAAAGAGAAAAGGGAGAGAGGGGCAACAGGGAGAAGAAAGAGAAAAGGGGGAGAGGGGCGACCGTCTCAAGACTCTGAGATGTGGGCCCACTTGTAATGATTCTTAAATAAAATATTATTAAATAGCTAACGGAGAACTTTAAGGATACTATGTGCCATTTATTTCCTTGTTAGTACACATTACCACGTGGCACAATGAGATTGGTGGCTTAACCCGGCTCATGTCAAGCTCGTCGCAGAGGATATCACCTCAAATAATACTGGTTGCCTCAAATAATTCAATCATTATTATAATTATAAAATAGAAATATGATATTTAACCGAACAAAGTATTAACCAATACATGTCTGGTTGATGTTGTCGAACTCAAACAGAAACACACATACCAATGAATCTACGATTAAAAGATTTGTTAGTGCTATTTATGGTACTCCACTGCCCTTAAAGTGGATTTGTCGGACTCTCTTAGTGTAGCGGCCTGATTGGTGTCCACCTTCAAAGAATAAACTAATGACTCATCTTGCTCTACACAATAAATGAGTCTACACTCAAACCACTCTGATAGTTCCTTGGTGTGTAGAATCAATATACTAAAAAACATAAAATCAACGGAGGAACATCCAATAACTAGGACTATTTTCTCTTAATCACTGAGATATAACCCTCTCTCACTCATTTATTCGCAACCAACCATCTCTTTCATCCCCTTCATTGCATGTGACTTCTTCTAATCCTTACAAAAGAAGCTGAAGAAGTGTGCAATGCCAATACATTGGGTTGCCTCTTGGTTGCCCAACATATGACAGTTACTATACACATTAAATCATATTTTAATTAAAATATTATTAATATAGTATATGACTCACAAATATTAACTAAGGTCCACTTTTGAATCTTAATTGATATCTTACTAGATTTATTACAATCCATCACAATATTCAAAATTGAATCAAATAAAGATCAAATGTAAAACCCTTTCAAAAACATAAACTCATGCAAAACATGTCAAACACATAATGTGTAAATATGTAAAACACGCACAAATCATCAAAACTTATCTACACACCAAGGAGCCTAAGCAGAGATATATAAGCATCGATACCTGGAGATTATTAATTAACCTTTGAAAAAACACCTATGACCCACAGAAGCCTGGTGGACCTTGGGTCTATGAATAGGACTTCAATATTGTGAATCAATGAGAATGTCATACACATCTCTCACCCACAATTTTCATTATTCTATTGGATTAACACTATTTTGGCCATGCACCATACCTGGATGCTCATGAACATTCTAGAAAATCAGTCCAAGTTTCTCATAGGAAGCAACCACACCTCCACACTTAAGTAAGTGAATCCATCAAGTGTGTACTGCACATAAACACACCACCATATAGACTATAAATTCATTAAGAGTACAAATAATATTCATTCTCATACATTGCAGTAAACACTGTCTACACCATAGTGAATGTTATATTGGTGGTGTCAGGCAAGTCACCTAATGACTTGTTATTATCCATATGAACCTACTTCATAAGATTTTCAATCACATAGGTTGGGATTACCATATTTAGGTTTCACTCTGTCTCCCTGGATGTTCATCCACTAATTCTCTAGTTAGTGGTATAATTAGAAAATTTGTTGTACATCTCTCTGACTCTATATAAAGATATAACCCTATTCAATACAAACTACCCCACATTGTTCGAGCATCCACAACTTGGTCCTCACATTGAAATAACAATATTATTGCATAGGTTTTGTTCATAAATAAATAACTTACAATAGATTTTTAAGTTATTCAACTTTCACTAAGATATTTGGCTTCACAACTTGCCTTTTTTAAGGCAATAAATTATGCTTTCATGGTTAACATATGTTGCTTTCCACATGTATTTAGTGATTTTCGAAAGTCTCTCCACCTATTAAAGTGACACACGTACTCGTGGAACTTATCAACATTACAACACTCTCTAATACTATTAGTACCAATATAATAATCAAGCTAAATAGCACTTCTCAAGTACTCTAGGACTTACATTGTTATAGTCCAATATTCTTCATTTATTATTTAGCAATTGAGAAACTATGTTCAACTATCTTTGCTACACAAGTTGAGTCATCTTGCTTATTTAATGCTTTCTCTAAAGCTTCATTTATAAGTGAGTATTTTCTTGAAATGTTTCTAAGATTTTAGTATATCTTATTAAGTGAATTTGCATTCACTTTCTCACTTTATAGCTTTATACTACTATTGTAGTTCATAGATACTTAGATACAACATCTCTCAGATATTACAAAATAATACCCTCAAGTTAGTGAAACTTTATGAGATTCCACTCAATCATTGGTCATTTTGTATCATAACTTTTGTGTGAGTCATTTCTCAAACTATCTTTGACTAATGTTATATAATTAGCATAAGATTAAATTCTCATCTTTTGTTTAATTTTTAACTAGAACAAGACCATCACCTGTCCTATTTTTTTATCAAATAAATTTTAATATCTTTTTCACTAATAAACATTCATACAATATGAATAATTTAGGCAACCATAGCCTTACACAATATACACATACACTTCATAGGCTAATATTATGTCTCTCGATTGAATATGTTTACTAAACATATTCTTTAATAATGATTTTTTTATATAATATTTAGTGTTTTACTAGTTCAAAACACCATTTCAACCCTTAGCGGATTTCAGTTTTATATTTAGTGTTTCATTGACTTGAAACACTTTTATAACTATAACAAGCATACACCATACATGTAGCAAAAGCAATGCCATGTGGTTTGCATACTTGTAACGTCGTCTAGCGGGTTTGGGACTTTCATCAAGTCAACTACAAGCTTCCAATCATCCAAAATGCTATACATAGGCCACACAGCTTAGTCATGTTAGAAAAGGGGGGAAGCGAGAGAGTGAGTGTTACTATCACTAGTACCAGCTATACTTCTCTCACAACACTAATCAAGGATGCATTGTCGTCATTACATCATCTATGTTTTCATCATCACATCCTTGAGGGGGTAACTTGTAGACATCAAAATTTTTGCATGGGATCCATGTTGTATGAGCCTAAAACTCAAATATGAGTTCAGTAGACAGTTCAAAGCCAAAACTCACATTGTAAATCCATAAAAGAGGAGGGGGCTCACTTGGATTCTCTAACTACCTTAACTTCCCACAAAATAAGAATGTGGGGGTAAATTACTACAATCACCACAACCACCTCCAAAGTCTATAAAAACACAAGACCATGAGGAAAGTGCAATCTTATGCAAGCATATGGACTACACCAACTCTTAAGGATGAAGATTCAAGTCACCCATAAATAGGGCTGTCAATTGTGCCGAGTTGACCCGAAGCTTGACTTGACTAGCCCGAAAATTGAGAGGGCTAGGCAGGTTGAGTTTCAGACTAACTCGGGCTTGGGCCAAAATGTTAGGCCCAAACTAATTTTCGAGTTGGGCTTGGGCCCAAGTTATTTTAGTTCGTTGCCCAACACGGCCTGAAGTGAATAAAACATGAAACCAATTCGAAACCCAAAAAAAAATGATTTTTTGATTTATGTTTTTCATTGGTTTAATTTGGATGGTAAAAAAATTGTTATTAAAGCTCTAAAAAATTTACCAATTTGGATGGTGAAACTGTAAAAGGGTTTGGTAGTTAAAGTAAAGCAAATAAATTTAGAACATTTACCACTAAACACCATTTTGGCTGAGTGCTTAAGGGCAAAACATTTTTTTATTTATATGTCTTCACTCCATTTCGGGTTGCCCAAACTTGGCCCAAAGCCTGAATAATTACAATGGGTTGTGCTTGGGCAGAGGGAATTGGGCTAGGGTTTTATACTTCAGGCTGGGCTCAATTTGACCCCTGCCCGGCCCAACCCGGCTCGATTGACAGCCTTACCCATAAAACACTTCCTATAAAGACAAAGTTCTTATTTTTAACAAAGCTTTATAGCCCAAAAAAGAGAACATATCAAGATCCTTTAAGGGGATTAAGCACAAAGGCCTCCTACAAGAATTCTACAACAAACCCTACACATTTTCGTTGTTCGAGACACACACAAGAAGGTCCTCGACTTTGATTCCTTTAGATGGAGAATTAGATATTCACGCGGGAAATAGTGAAAATCAGAGATACCGTATCCTTCCCAACAAAATATCAAATACTTACATTTTGTAATTTGTCTCAAAGTCTTATGATTACAGGAATTGATAAAGGAAATTTGTGTTGACACTCTTATTGAATACAACCAGGATCTCATTAATTGTAAAGGTCTTGACTTCAATATGTTCAAGTACTTTCTCTATCTTATAAACATGATCACCATCTCTAAACGGCTTTTAGGACATATTCTAATCTCATTAGCCATAAATTGATGACTGAATCTCGAATTTTTTAATCTTTAAATTTTATTTTTATTATTTGACCCCTAAAATTCTCTCGCAAGTGTATGTCATATTCATCCCTCTCAAAGTTGTATTGCTAAAGATTACGCTAACATTGTTTATTTTAGTTTATTTTGACTTATATCATATTACTAAAAGACTTCTAGATTTCCTTTCCAATCCATGGGTTGCATCTCCTTTAATATATTTTTTTTGCTTTATGTTCTATGTTATATTATGTGCAAGTACACATTATCACTTGATTGAAACTTGGTAGTTTAGTTAATTTATTATTTTAAGAGATTTATATCTTGCATATTTACTATTTATGCTAATACTCTTCAAAATTTTCTTTGGAAACACTGGTTTTTAACATTTTTTCTTTTTTCAAAATATCTCATTTATCATGTCAAGATAAACTCTAGTATAATTCTAGGATAAGTAATGTAGTAAACTCTTCATACAATATCAATTTTCACGCAAAAACTCCACTCTATATATTTAACTATTTCTTTATTTAACTCAAAATAAATTAGCCTAGTTTCATTTATTAGTTAATTATGAGACCGTTATGCCAAATTTAAAGAACACGTGAAACATTTTTCAGCTCTACGATTAAGCTATAAATATATTCTCATCTCATTGTTCCTTTTTACAATAAATGGAGAATATAAATATCCCATTTCTTTTTATCTCCTATAGAGAGACAAACATTATTTGTTATGACAGACATGCTAGGTGGCCCAGTGTGTCAATTACTCAATCTTTGGTAACACATCAATTATAAGTGATACAATTTTGTTGTATTGATCATATTGACCATTAGCAGTCTTTCTCATGGTCTTCTTAGCATGACATAGTGTTCCATAGCAACTAGGTTTGACTTATGTAATCACTTACACTTCAACTTTTTTATTTTTTTTTGTTGAAGTCTTCTCAAGTATACAATTTTTTTCTCTAATTTCAATTATGTGATAGCCTTCTTTGCTATCTCTTTTGTCTTTTCTGGTTTTTTCATATTATATTCTATTTATTCTCAAATTGAATCACATATTCTTATTGAAAGATATATTCTTCATTAAAAATATATTTGTTATAAATGACTTTAATCAAATCATTCTAGTTTTACCAATTGATATATTTTTCTAGTCTAGTCCAAGCAATCTAATAATTACATAATTCATTATCTTTTGTTAATAGGATGTTTCGGCAAACTTTAATTTCCTTAATCCATCATTAGTTGTAGTTTTTGAATCAATTCACATTTGTCCTTGTTTTATAGGTTACAATGGTATCTTTAATAGAAGTATCACTTCCATTGTCAATAGTTGTTGAATATCCCTAAAGAATTCTACACTTGATTCAATGGTTGAAGACATATAACATTGTCTTCTCACAACTAATGATGTATTTTTTAAAGGATTGAGACTAGAAATTGAGGATTTTTTATTTGTTATTTTTAGTCTTAATATATTATTTATTTCAACAAGCTATTGTTGTTTAGGGTTGTCACACCTCTCATCTAGTTGTTCATATCTCAATATTAGAGTTTTATATAACTTTAGGTCCTCAAAAATTTTCATCAAATTCCTTTGTTTGACTTTTTGGCGATTTATCCAATTAAATTAGTTCATACTACAACACAACTAATTTCATATGGACGGATTTGTATCTTTATTTAATATGATTCACTTTCAGGACCTAAAATTTATAAAATAGCCTACCCATGTATTTATCTATATATGACACTAATTTTTATAAACTTATTTATTATTTATTTTTCAAATGACGTTCTATTCTGTTCTATTTCATTTAATTCATTTATTTTAAAAATATTGTCATAAGGATTTTTTTTGAATTATTTTTGTAGGGATCACTTACAGGTCTATATGGATTTCATTATTCTAATCTGTAAAAAATCACATCTACACCCAGAATTGCTACAAACAAGGTATCATTTTTCAAGTTCTTTCTCATTATTTTGATTCAGTTTGGTATTGTCTAAACCCATAATATCTCTATTTATTTGTACAACATAATTATGTTGGAATCACAATTCAACATTTACGATTTCCCAAACCAAAATTAGAGCCATATAAAATTCCACTTTAAGATTGCTAAATATATATATATATATATATATA
>JAOXJP010254075.1:0-21687 GCA_025762735.1 Platanus orientalis | reverse complement strand
AAATTCATGTGATGATAGAATAAATAGTTATTATTAATTAATCATGCTTATATTTTATGTGAATGGCTTTGTTAGGATACATATTTCTAACATTATTCACCTCAGCAAAATGGAGTTATTGAATGGAAAAATAGAACTTTAAAGGAAATGATGAATGTTATATTGATCAATTCTAATTTACCCTAGAATTTGTGGGAGAAAGCAATAATTTTCACAAATTATATTCTCAATAAGATGCCTCATAAGAAAACTAATAAGACACCTTATGAATTATGGAAAGGTCAAACTTCTTCCTATAAATTCTTAAAAGTGTGGGGGTGTTTAGCAAAGGTGATGGTTCATATCCCTAAAAAGACTAAGATAAGACTTAAAACAGTTGATTGCATATTCATTGGCTATGCTCATAATAGTAATGCATATTGATTCATTTCCTAATAAAAATGTTAATAGTATTATTGAATCTAGGAATGCATCATTCTATGAACATATATTCCCTTGTAATTTTTCACAAAAATCAAGATCTCTTAAAAGATCTTATGAAACTGTAACTAAAAACTCTAAAAAAAATGAAGTTAAATCTAGACGCAATAAAAAGAAAAATACATCAAAATCATTTGGTCCAGATTTTCTAACTTATTTATTAGAAAATGAGCCTTAAAATTTCAAGGAACCGATGTCTACTCTTGAGGCACCTCTTTGGAAAGAAGTTATTAAAAGTGAAATTGATTCCATTTTGTAAAACCATACATGAGAATTGGTGGATCTTCCACCAGGTAGTAAACTTCTAAGATATAAATGGATATTCAAGAGAAAATTGAAAGTTGATAGATCAATTGATAAATACAAGACTAGGCTTGTTGTTAAGGGCTACAAGCAAAAGGAATGTATGAACTACTTTGATACATATTCACCAATTACAAGAATAACATCCATTCATATGTTAATAGATATTATAGTATTGTATAATCTAAAGATACATCAACCGGATGTTAAAATGGCATTCTTAAATGATAAATTACATGAAGAAATTTATATGGAACAACCATAAGGGTTCATTGTTCCTAGACAAGAAAATAAAGTATGTAGGCTTGTTAAATCAACTTATTGATTATAGTAAGCTCCAAAGCAATGACATGAAAATTTTGACAATGTAATGATGTCAAATGGATTTAAAATTAACAAATGTGACAAATGTGTATATGTTAAAGATACCACAAATAGTCATATCATTGTATGTCTCTATGTTGATGATATGTTCATTATAGGTAACCATAATGATATTATTAAAGCTACTAAAAAGATGTTAACTAGTCAGCTTGATATGAAAGATTTAGGTGTTGTAGATGTGATACTAGAAATAAAGATTACTAGAACATCTTATGAACTTTTTTTGTCTCAATCTCACTACATTGAGAAAGTACTTGAGAAATTTAAAAATTTTGATAACGGTCTTTCAAGAATACTTGTATATGTAAATCTTCATTTAGTTAAAAATAAAGGCAAATTTATATCTCAACTAGAGTATTCTAGAATAATAAGCAGTTTGATGTCTATAATGAACTACATTCGACCGGACATAGCATATGCGGTAAGTAAGTTGAGTAGATACACAATAAACCCAAGGACAGACCACTGAAAGGCATTAGTTAAGGTACTAAGGTATTTGAAATACACCTTAAACTATGGATTGCATTACACCAAGTATCTCGTTGTACTTGAAGGGTACATGATGCAAACTGGATATTCGATTCGAAAGACACAAAATCCACAAGTGGGTATATCTTTACACTTTGAGGTGTAGTTGTATCTTAGAAATCATCCAAACAAACTTGTATTGATAGGTTCACTATGGAATCTGAATTTATCGCATTGGATAAAACAGGAGAAGAAGCAGAGTGGCTTCGTCATTTCTTAGAAGACATTCCAATGTGGTCGAAACCTGTGTCCACTGTCTGTCTACATTGTGATAGCCCATCAGCAATTAATAAGGCATAAAGCCATATGTATAATGATAAGTCTTGACATATTTGTTGTAGACACAATACAACAAAGCAGTTGATCTCACATGGAATTATTTTCATTAATTACATAAAGTCAAAAAAAATATTGCAGATCTATTAACTAAAGATTGACTAGAGATCAAGTAAACTGTTCATCGAGTGGAATGGGTTTGAAACCTATGTCTAAAAAACCGCCATAATGAGAACCCTACCTAGCTGACTGGAGATCCCAAGAACTAGGTTCAAATGGACAACCGAATTGTGTATGAATTAGTAGTATCACTACGATCACTATAGAGAAAACTTCTCCTACCCACTCCTATGATGAAATAGTGATACCTACAATAAAGATCAGGGTAAGCTATGCTTTTAATAATTCTAATACCTTAAAAATCCAAGTAGAGTATGGCATGATACTCTTAATAGGAATTACCTATATGAGTGTGAAGGGGCCGTTTCTATGAGAATTGTAAGGCTATATTCTCTAAAACACTCATGAAATCAGGCGGTGTTCAAGGCCAAAATGAATACAATCATGAGAATCAACTGTGTCCAGAAAGAAGCTGTATGAATTCTATTGTTTTGGTTTACACAAACGGTTAAACAATTCAAGACATCATGTTCACTGGTTAGCTAATAAATCCGATAATCTTTCACAAAGGAAGGTTCAAAGCCACAAACTACCTCTCCTTAGACAGCAACTTTCCAAAATTACTCTCTCTATGTCTACATCTGCATTTTCATTTGCATTCTAGTAATCCAATTTCATTCATGTGGGGGATTATTGAAAATGGTTTTGAAATTGCCCAGATTTTACTATGCCTAGATTTCAAATCTAATCATTTGGCTATCTTTGGGCCAAAATAAAAGTGGGACTCATAAGTCGTTTGAGGCGGGTCCACATGGGCTCGTGTTCACCTCAATGAGAAGAACTCCATATGGTTGGATGCTCAAAATCGTTAATGGGTGAATGAGAAATTTTCTCTAAAAGTGCCCAACTGAACACTGGTTAAAGGGTGTAAAACTTGAATAGTCCCACATTGGTTAGCCTAGAAAAGTTTGGAGCTTTATATAGAATAGCATACATAAACTTGGGCCCTAAGGGGCACCGTAGTTTTGTAGAAGTGGGAGGACCTAGCCAACATGGGCCAAGCCCAAACCAACACACATGCGCACGTCAAACTGAGCCGAGTTGGGTTGGGTTGGGTCAATAAGAAAAAAATAAAATAACATTTGTTGTTATTTTTTTCTCCCATAAACGGTTAAACCTTGTGGGGCGTGTCTATTTATACAATATTATAGTTTTACCCTTCATGATTGTTTGAACCAAATAGTCACAAATGTGGCTATTAAATCACGCCTTTTAACCCATGTCTATTCTGTAAGGATATGAAGGTGGCTACAAAATTGCATCATTTTGCTTTCGTGTCTGTTCAAACATCATAAGGTGTGTCCCTATGCCTGTTCCGAACAAACATGAACAATCTATAAATAAATCATCCCTCATATTTTATCAATCTAAAATTCGAATAAAGCATATGCATCATAGTGCATCAGTGTCTTAGCATTAGTGTAAGAGAGAGATACAAACACAGTTTGCTTCGCCAAGCACACAAATTATAGTGCTTCTTCTGTGTGAAGTCGATCATTGTATCCCAGAAGGCAGACATCCGAGAAGCTCATAAGCACCACCACGAGGGGCGAAATCTGTTTTAAGGACATAGTATCAAACACTAGCCTTAATCAATCCACGTCTGAATTTTTAAACTTTGTCCAATCAAGTAAGTCATTCTATTTATTTTAATTTCAAGTTATTTTCTTATATGAATTAAACATTTCTTGTTTACATAATCGTACACATATCCTAGAATATAGAGACAACATAAACATTTCCTCTTGATTGGGCATCTCTGAGATTGAAAATCCGAAAAGGTATCTAGGCCTTCCTTCCTCTTTTGGTCACAATAAAAGAGACCTATTCAAATATATAGATGACCAAGTGACTGAAAGATTCCAACACTAGAAATCTCGATTCCTCTCTCTGGCCGGTAAGGAGAACTTGATGAAATCAATCATAGCAACTATACCCGACTATGCAATATCTTATTTTTTGCTCTCGAAGGTTCTTTGCAATCTCATTGATAAGCATCAACGTGACTTCTGGTGGGAGAAGCAAGCCTTAAAGACAAAAATCCATTAGGTTAGTTGGCAAAAGATGAAAAAGCTAAGTAGGATGGTGGGCTTGGTCTTTGTGAGCTCATTAGCGTTAACCTCTCTTATCTGGCTTAACAAGGTTGGGGGTTCATCCAAATTCCAGATGGGCAAAGCTGATGAAGTCTATATATTTTCCTCGAGCATCTTTTATGAATGGTTCATGTCCTCAAGGAAGTTCTTGGGGGTGAAAAAATTTAGTAAAGGGTCAGGATATCTTAGCCAGAGGCCTTCTAATAGAGATGGGTGATGGCAATTCAGTAAACAATTGGACGAACCCATGCGTGCAATCCCTGCCAAATTCAAATCTAATTTCAACTCCTCCACTGAGTTGTAGAGTTTTAAAAGTTGCAAACCTTGTTGGAATAAATCAAGTTAGTTAGGTTTATTATTGATTTTATTTATTAATTTGTTATTTATTTTATTTAAGAGTTTGTTTAGGAAAGGTTGTTAGAGTTTGTTATCAAGAAGGAATCTTTATTTGTTTAGTTGGTTATATAAGGAGGTGGAAATGTTTTGGCATGTAGAGAGAAAGAAAAAGTATTTTGATAAAATAAAGTTTATTTTGGGTTTTAGAAATAACCCTAATCTCTTCCTTAGAGTTAATTATCTTTTCTTCTAGAAACTAGCCCTAAAAAGTTTTGCAGTTAGTATTTGCATATCTATTTGGGGGGTTTGGGTTCCTACAAGTGGTATCAGAGCCTGGTCAATTTAAGGTTGATGACGACAAACAATGCTACGATTCAACCGTAATTCCCACAATTTGATGGGAAGAATTTTAAGCACTAGAGGATTCAGATGCAACTTATATTTAAATATTAGGAGATCAAGGATGTTGTAGATCAAGGTTTCGTGGAGCCAGCAAATCAAGAGAATCATACACAAGCACAAAAAGACACATTGAATAAAGCACGGAAGAAAGATCAGAAAGCTTGTCCATAAATTTTTCAAATGTTGGATGCATTAATTCTTGAGAAGGTTACGTATTCAACTATGGAAAAACAAGCTTGGGACATAGTGATAAACTCTTACAAAGGAGTGGAGAAAATGAAAAAAAAAGGTAAGATTACAAACCTTACAAAGGCAATTTGACCTTCTTCAAATGGAAAGTCAAAAACCATTTCTGATTATTTTAATTAGGTGTTGGCTCTTGTAAATCAAATAAGAGCTAATGGTGAGAATATGGGAGATCTCTAGATTATGGAGAAAATTCTTTGGACTCTGAAAACACGGTTTGAGTATGTGGTGACGGCTATTGAAGAGTCGAAAGATCTTTCTACCATGACGATTGACATGTTAATGGGTTCTCTTCAGGCCCATGAATAGAGGATAATAAAGAAGTATGAAACTACAATTGAAGAAGTACTCCAAAGACGGCTTGTATTGGGGAAGGAAAAAAGGAAGGTCCCAAGAAGAATGCAATGAACAACAAAAAGGACGAGATTTCAGAAATAAGGAAGAGAAAATCAGAATTTTGGAAGTTGGAAAGGCAAAGGGATTGATTCAAATCAAAGGTATGATAATTCCCAGATTCAGTGTTATAAATGTAAAAAATATGGTCATTACAAGTCTGAATGCAGATTTAAAAAAATCTTTTAATAAAGAATTGCATGTTAATGTTCCACAAAATATTGATGACAATTCAGAAACATTATTATTCGCATGCAATGTTGCAAAAGAATACTAGAAGAATGTGTGATTTTTTTTATACAGGTTGTAGTAATCATATGTGTGGTAAAAGGGACATGTTTTCTGATTTAGATGAGATGGTGAGATCATATGTAAAATTTGGGAATGACACAAAAATTCTTGTGATGGGAAAAGGAAAAATGTTCATCAAGTTAAAGGATGGGTCTCATAAATATATTTTAGATGTATACTATGTACTTGGCCTTCACCAAAATCTCCATTTGCATTATCAGTGATACTTAGAAAGGACTAATAGCAAAGGTAAATATAACTTCAAATTGTTTATTTCCTTTAAATATTAAATGTGAAATTTTATCTTGTTTTAGTTCTATGATGAATGGTGATGATTGGTTATGGCACATGCAGTTTAGGCATGTTAATTTTGGAAGTCTTAAATTACTTGCTAGAAAGAATATGGTACTTGGGTTACAACATATTATTTTTTCTGAAGATAAAACTTGTGAAGCTTGTATTCTGGGAAAGCAACACCAGGATAATTTTCCTATTGGAAATTCATGGAGAGCTACAAAACCATTGGAATTGGTTCACTCAGATTTATGTAGACCGTTGGAAGTCACTTCAAATGGAGAAAATAGGTATTTCATTACCTTTATTGATGATTTTAATAGAAAATCATGGGTTTAGTTTTTGAAGCATAAATCAAATGCATGTGATACTTTTAAAATTTTCATGGCTTTTGTGGAGAAGCAAAGTGGTTTTCAAATTAAAGTTTTGAGAACTGATAGAGGAGCTGAATACTTGGTTTGTGATGATTTTCTCGAGAAGAATGGAATCAAACATCAGTTGACTGCAAGATATACTCCACAACAAAATGGGGTTGTTGAAAGAAAAAAAAAATAGAACAATTATGGACATGGTTAGATGTATGTTGAAATCTAAGAATTTGCCAAAATTATTCTGGGCAAAAGCCGTTGCATGTATAGTCTATGTGTTAAATAGTTGCCCAACCAAAAGTGTTCATGATAAGACTCCATAAGAAGTATGGACTGGTCAGAAGCCCAAAGTTGGACACTTTAGAGTGTTTAGATGCATTGCATATGCACATATACCTAATGTAATCAGAAATAGGTTTGATGGTAAAGGAGAAAAATGCATTTTTATTAGGTACAGTAATGTGGCAAAGGGTTCCAAGTTATTCAATCTAGAAAGTGGAAAGGTAATTATTAGCCGTGATGTTACCTTTGAAGAAAATGGAGTTTAGGACTAGTCTGATAAAGGAAAAAAAAGCAAATGAGTGCAGAATTGAATGATGAAGAACAGGTTGAATATCAAAATGTGCAACAAAACAATGAACCGATTTTACTACTTGCATCTCCTACTCAAGGAGAGTCATCCAGCTGTCCTCAATGTCAATGGGTTTTGTCTGCCCGTTTACAAGATTATGTTTTATCTGATGATAATGTTCTTGATAAAGAAATTGCAAATTATGCTTTATTTGCATATTGTAATCCTGTGAAGTTTGAGGCACATAAGAGGAGGATTCATGCTATAGATGAAGAGATTCATGCCATTGAAAACATTAATACATGGGAGCTTATTACTCTACCAAGTGGTAAGAAATCTATTGGTGTCAAGTGGGTGTACAAAACTAAATACAAACCAAATGGAGAAGTGGATCACTTCAAAGCCATATTGGTAGCCAAAGGTTACAAGCAAAAGCTAGATATTGACTACTTTGAAGTTTTTGTACCCATTGCTAAACTTGATACTGTTTGCATGATTATTGCTCTTGCTACACAACATAGTTGGAAAAATTTTCAAATGGATGTAAAATCTACTTTCTTGAATGGTGTGCTTAAAGAAAAGATGTATGTTGAACTACCTACAGGTTATGTGAAGAAAGTGCATAAAAATATGGTGTACAAGTTAATATATGGGTTAAAACAAGCACCAAGGGCATGGTACATGCGTATTGATGCATACTTCATTGAGCATGAGTTTTATAGAAGTTCACATGAACACACGTTATATGTTAAAACCAATTTGTAGGGTGATTTTCTTATGGTGTGTTTATATGTGGATGACTTGATTTTTATTGATAATAATCAGAAGATGATTGAAGAATTCAGGGAGGCTATGATTGGCCAGTTTGAGATGATAGATTTGGGGCTTATGTCATATTTTCTCGGAATTGAGGTGATTCAAACAAATAGTTGTATTTTTATTTTATAGTAGAAATATGTCAAAGATATTTTGAAAAGATTCAAGATGGAATCAAGTAAGCCAATTCAAACACCGGTTCAGGAGAAATTAAAATTGGTCAAAGATGAAAGAGGTGATAGGTTAGTTGGTAGTCTTAGATATTTGACTTCAACTAGACCAGATATTGTTTATGGAGTTGGGATTATAAGCAGGTTTATGGAATCTTCGCACTAATCACACTTACAGGCAACAAAGAGAATTTTACGGTACATTAAAGGTACGAACATGCTGGTATTTTTTATTTTCCTAAAGACAAGTTTGGATTTGTTGAGTATACAAATAGTGATTGGGCTGATGATTATGAGAAAAGGAAGAGCACTTCTAGATATGCATTCCATATGGATTCAGGATTGTTCTCTTGGTCATCAAAGAAGCAGCAGGTGATTGCGCTTTCAACAGCGGAAGTAGAATATATTGCAATTGCATATTGTGCTACTCAAGTAGTATGGCTACGTCGAATTTTTGATGATTTAAATCAAAAACAAGAATTTCTAACAAAAATTATGTATGACAACAAGTCGGCAATTTCTTAAACAAAGAATCCAGTGTTTCATGAAATGAGTAAGCACATTGAAATCAAATTTCATTATATCCATGAATTTGTGAAAGATGCTGAAATTGAGTTAGAGTTTTGTCAATCCAATGATCAAGTTGCAGATGTTTTTATGAAGTCGTTATCTACAGATGCTTTTACAATGTTGAAGAAAATGATGGAAATGGTTATTTTGAAGGAACTTGATTTAAGGGAGGCAATGATGGAATAAATCAAGTTAGTTAAGTTTATTATTGATTTTATTTATTAATTTTTTATTTATTTTATTTAAGAGTTTGTTTAGGAAAGGTTGTTAGAGTTTGTTATCAAGAAGAAATCTTTATTTGTTTAGTTGGTTATATAAGGAGGTGGAAACGTTTTGACATGTAGAGAGAGAAAAAAAGTATTTTGACAAAATAAAGTTTATTTTGGGTTTTAGCAATAATTTTAATCTCTTACTTAGAGTTCATTATCTTTCCTTCTAGAAACTAGTCCTAAAAAGTTTTGGGGTTAGTATTTGCAGATCTGTTTGGGGGTTTGGGTTCCAACAAACCTTATCTCAAACCATCCAAAAGAATTGAACTTAGCCCCAATTACAAATCTCATTACTCCTGAAGAGGGTCAAGCTATATCTTTGATTCCCACATCACCCTTGGTTCCCTTGGACTTAGTTTTATGGACACCAAATCCCAAAGGTAAATTCACCATGAAGTTAGCTTATGGCATTGCTACAGTCTCTCCAAATCCCCCTCTACCAGTTCCTTGTCCCCTCCAATCTGTCTGGAAGAAAATCTAGCATCTCCCTACCTTGCCGAAAAATCGACACTTCTTTTGAAGAGCTCTTCAGAACTCCCTCCCTGTTGGCCCTACATGCCTGAGATGTAAACAGCAACCCGAGACCCTGTCCCATTGTCTCCTTACATGCCCTTGGGCTGCTGTGTCCTAGCGAAAGCTCACCCAAACAAAGCATATTGACACCAGTCAAGCCGATAGTATCCCTCTAAGGGTTAAGGAATGGTTTGATAAGCAGTACCCGTCTACTGCAACCTGTGTGAAAACTCTCAAACTTCTAACTACCCTACATTGGAGCATCTGGAAAGATAGAAACGAGGTGGTCTTTAGGATTGTCCCACCAAGTCACACTAACCCGTTTGTGACAACTTGCGATCTGCTAGAAGCTCCAACCCAGCCCCTCACCACCCCCCCCCCCTTTTTTTTTTTTTTTTGAAAATTTTGCAGGATGGACTCCCTTGGTCGGACAACTTAGAGAATGGCTAAAGTTGGAATGACATCAGGGCCGATATATGAGTGCCAAAAAGAGAAAAACGTCCCCCAAAAAGTGTTTATCATTTTTTTGGTGCTGATGTGTCAGCCCTAATGTCATTCCAACTTTAAGCACTTTCTAAGTTGTACCTAATCCCAGCTCGGTTCTTAATGGACCTGTCTGGAAGTGTCTCTGGCGGTCCAGGCCTAGATTTCAGCAATGCTTTCAAGTTACACCTCATTGGCAAATTCAAGTAGTGTCATATAGTACATACTAATAGATCTACACGCGTACAAGCTCACATCTTAGCCCAGCATAGTCTTTCCCTCCTTAGATAGTGCAAACCATTGTATCTTTTCTATGGGATCTTGATGAAGTTTCTTTAAACAAAATTAATTATTAAAAAAAAAAAAAAAACTCAAACAAACCAGCTGGGATTAGGTACGAACAAGACATGAAGGAACAAGGTCCGAATGGTGTAGGGACAGACACATCAGCACCGAAAAGTGATTTACATTTTTTGGGGGACGTTTTTCACTTTTTGATGCTAATGTGTCTACCTCTATGTCATTCGGACCTTGTCCTTGTCCGTTCAAATCTTGTTCTTACCAAATCCTGAGGGCAAACAAATAGGCATATGCTAATTTTCTCGATTCCTTTGAGTCCTGAGAGTTATTCTACTGTAGCAAATGTCCTGTCCAGGTTTTGGTGTCTATAATGGTGTCCGGAACAAAAATTCCTGGGGGCCGTAGGAGGACGTCATATGAATAAAGTGGGTGGGAATGTGAAATTTCATCTAACCCCTGCCCATTTTATTCCACATGGAGGCCTTTGGTGTTCTGGACAGAACATTTATTTCGTTATTCTACTTAAAAGGAAACCTACCAATGAAACACTCCAAACTCTTTTAAATGGATGCATTGTATTAAAACAAAGCAAGCTCAAGCCGGGCTGGGACATGAAAATCCCTGCATCCAAACAGCCCCCTGGCCACCCCAAAAGCAACTTTTATATTCATTTCCTCTCACAGAGATATTTGAAATAAAACAGAGGGCATTTGAGGCAACTAAAAAAATGGCAAAAGAATCTTTAGGGATCAAAAGATGACAGTGTTTCTGGGGGCTAGATTTGGTTTGATTTTTTATACAGGTAAATATTGTTTTATGTAAGTTGTATGGACCCAAGAAATGAGGATATTATGGTAATTTCAGAGAAAATTTTATTAAAAAATAAGGGGAAGAGAAGGTTAGAATGTCACGTGCTCATGTGCGGTGACAGTAGGAGTGGTGCATCGTTCGTTAGGTATAAAGAAAAGGGTAGGAGACGGATAGGTGAGCTTTGGATGAATTATGAAACAAGGGGTGTGCAGGAATTGCGGGGCCCTGCACCCCTTTCTTGCAACATCCTCTGCCTAACCATAACAATATAAAGTCTCTCTAAAGTCCTTCCTACCCTCCGCATTGACCGTCCTGCCCACCTTACTTCTCCAAACCCTAACCCTAACTTAACTTTCTACTCTATATATATATATATATATATATATATATATATATACTATGAATCAAACAATAAAAGAAGAACCCAAGATGGACCAACGAATTCTACCACTACCTCTGTGAAGAAGACATAGTCCAAACTGAGCCTTTTCATGAGCACAACAGTTCGCTTCACGATGAACATATGTAATATTACAGACATTAAAACACTTGGAAGCTTCCTTAATATCTACTATTAGAGCTTTCAAGGACCATGGGCAAGGGTCAATGGAGCCATTGATGTAATCCACTGCTATTGATGAATCAGATTCCAAAATGAGATGAGTAGCTAAAAACTGGTGATCCAGTTGAATTGTCACCGAGCTAAGCATTATACTGGCAGCATCATGAGCAATTGCCGCTAACACAATTTGGCCTCCTAATTTTGTGCAAGCTGCATCAATATTAACTTTAAGAACACCAGGAGGAAGAGGTTGTCAATTCAGAGTCTGCTTTGAGGGAGAGCTTGTAGAGGCCAAAGAGGGAGGTTTGATGGCAGAGTCTTGCAAGTCTTTGATAGAGTGATAATAACAATTAACTACAAAAGAAGAATCAACAACTCTTTCATTAAAACATACATTATTACAAGCACACCAAATCAGCCAATTGCTGAGAAAGACTTTGATGAAGAGACTATTGGTGACCTCTTTGGAGGTACCTTTAAAGGCCAAAATGGTTATGAACCATTCAATGAATGAGGTATGGTTTGAATGAAGTAATGAGGGTGGAAGATGGAAACAACACCAAACTTCAGCAGCAAAAGGGCATTGGACACAACAGTGGATAGTTAATTCTTGTGGAGATTGACAGCGAGGGCACAAAGGAGAGATATGTGAGATTCTGGAATTTAGATTTTTTCGCACCTGTAATACATCCTAACAAGCTTTCGAAAGGAATATTTTTATTTTTGATAGAAGGGTGGATTTTCATATTGATTTCCAAACATTTGTATGGTTTGAAGATGGAGGTACAGTGGGTAAGGATACTAGCAATGCATAACTAGACTTAACTGAGAAATTACCCTTCTTATCCGGCTTCCATACAATGTAATCATTCTGTAAATGAGTCGAAAGCGGAATATTATGAATAGTCGCCCACTCAGAAGGAGTGATGAAAGGTGTTATCTGATCCAAGCACCATTGATGGGTTGAGGGATCAATTAAAGATGATACCATTTGAAGAGAAGGAATTTGGGGATTTGGGGAACTGAGTCGCCCCGAATTTAAAGACGGAATCCATGCATCATTCCAAATTTCTACAGTGGCCCCATTACCAATAATCCAAATACAATGTTTCTACAAAAGTTGTCGTCCTTTGAGAATACTTTGCCAACCCCAGGATCCCGTTCGACAAATATGATTACAAAGAAAATGAGTGTGAGGATAGTAAATGGATTTCAACACTTGAGCACACAAAGAATCAGGATGTTGGATAAGGCACCAACCTTGTTTTGCGAGAAGTGCTAAATTTGAGGCTTTTAAGTCCCAGAAACCCATCCCACCAGCCATTTTGGAATTCCTTAATTTTTTCCACCTTAGCCAATGGATACGACATTCATCATTTTTTTGGCCCCACCAGAATGACCGTTGTTTTTTTATCAATTTGTGAGCTAATGGAGAAAGGCATGAGAAAATATGGCATAGCATAGGCAGGCAAGGAGGATGTGGTGGTTTTGATAAGAATTTTCTTACTTCCCTGTGATAGAAGTTGTTCCTTCCAACCCTTCAATTTGTGATCCACCCTATCTATGAGGTAACTAAAAAGTTTCTTCGTTTGTCGACCAATTGTTGAAGGTAAACCAAGAAATGTACCCATACATGCAAAAATTGAGATGTTTAATAGTCGAGCTATGTTGTGCCTCACATCCATGGGAGTCTAACAACAAAAGAAGCTAATGAGAGATATGTGAGACAGATTTAGGGTGGTTGTAAAATGTGTCCAAGTAATTGATTGAAATCTTTTAGCCTTTTCATAATAATAACTACAATATTAAAATACAAAGATAATTTTTTTGGTTCTTTGCTTGGATGCTAAAATCCTCGCTATAGAACATAGTCTATTATATTACGTCCCTAACATATAATAGTCATTATAGAGTTGTTAAAATTGATAAGCTCGAGATATCCTAGAATGATAATTTTTGTTATTTTGAGTTGATCATCTTAAGGTTGGAAAGATTGAAGACAACATAGCTTATTGAATTAGAGGTGTGATAAGTGGAGAGGCACTTGTGGAGTATTGCGTAACTTATGCATATCATTAAAAATGAAGGGAAAGTTTTATAAGTTGGCTTTGAGACCAGTCACATTTTATGTAGTATAGTGTTAGACAATCAATAATCAACATGTGCATAAAATGAGTGTAGCTCGGATGATGATGTTGAGATGTAGAAAACATAGAAGTATTAATAAATGCAATCATCGGATTTTAGCAATAATACCAATAGGTGACAAGATGAGGGAAAGTTTATTAAGATGGTCAAACTATGTGCAATGAAGACCAATGATTGCATTAATAAAGAGTGATAAGTTGCAACTAAAAGGTGTGAAAAGGACAATGAGAAGCTAAAAATAACTTGGGTGAAGTAGAGATGGGAAACAAGTGCTTAAGATTTAATAAAAAAAATGCATCTCTAGTAATTGCATTTTAATAAAGGAGACTGGTGGAATAGAATTCATGTAGCTGACCTCAAGTAGTTGAGACAAGGTTTTAGTATTATTGTTACTGTCGTATTGTAATAGAATTATGTTTAAAGCCAAGGCTGCATATCCCACCCAAAACCTCTATTTTATTTTAATTATTTTTGGAATTTTATATGATCAAAGTAAATCCCTACACTTGGATCATACATGCAATGCAATAAGAGTAAAAAATTTCAACTCAAGGATCTTTACATAAAGGTATATCATTTTAGATGTATAGTATGGTCTATAATGTTGGTTCCTAGTAAAAAATATTTTCAAATAATATTGGTTTTGCATGGGGCGGTTGTGGACTGAGGAGGGTTTATTCCATCTTCTCTTGTTAGCATACAATAGAACTATATAGACCCTTTGGAAAAATCAATAGGGAAGCTCTATAGACAATAATTTTAGAGATTGCTTAGAAGCCGTTGGAATGAACCCTTTTTTTCTTTTTTAAATCTTGTTAAACATTGTCATAATATCCTAGTTGTAGAGCCTCGGATTATTTTACAAATCCCTAAAGATAGAAGATTCTTATCCAATGGTCTTTGCATAGAATCTACACTTGCATATCAAGCTTTCTTTTTTAAAAGTGGTTGTTGAAGTGGAGCACCAAAAGGGTTCCATCAAATTTAATCTTATTTCAACATAAAAATTAACTTATCAAACTTTGCACATGGACAGTACCCATGCAGGAAGTATTTCTTCTCTTTTCATTCAAAATTCAATAACACGAGCACACGAGCAATACACTAATCAGTCAATGCAACTTCCTCACTATCTTATGGTAAAGACTAGATCCTCTATAGCACAAACTGAGTGTGGTACCATGTATTGTCATTCAGCATAGGACACGTTAGCCAAAACAGGTAGGAATTTGAAACTTTAAGAGACATGTTAGAATCGAAACTCTCTTGATGTGATTTCCTTGGGATGCAATAATAATGCAAAATCACAAGAAAACAAACAAGAAACCACAATACAAATATTTACATGGAAAACCCTAGGGAAAAAATCAAGTCACATAGAAACAATTCACTATAATGGAAGATTACATGCTTTCTCATTCACCCTCTCTCCCACACTCTATCACAGCCCAAAACTCTGAGATGAATCCCTTTCTCTAACCTCTTCTCTCACAACCTGAAGAAGAAATCATTATTTCACCTTGAAGTAACCCCTTCAATGAGAAACCCTAGAGAAAACCATTTTCTCTCAGTTATAAAATTCTCACACTAACCCTGGACAACCATAGCAACCTTATATAGAACATAGAGGTTGAGGAAGAGAGAAATCTCTTTTTTTCATGGACCTTCTAAAACAATTCGTACCAATTTTCAATCGTCGGACTAATCCGCCAAAACGTGAGGCTCAATCCACCTACTCAGACCGATCCACCAAAATGTGTGGCCAATCCAGATGCCCAGACTGATCCACCAAAATAGGTGGTTCAGCCCACCTTGCTTCTAATGTCCTTTTTGCATAGCACCAAACCCTGTTGGACCGATCCACTCTTTTTTTCTCAGATTAGTACAATCTGTCAACTCATGATTCCTGGGCTTCTTCTGCATCAATCTCCACACTCAACAATCTCTCACTTGGAGACTGATGTCTTTCATGGTGACTTCCTCCTGCAACCATATGATGAGACCTCTTTCATTCCATGACCTTATGCAAATCTCTTTGTCTTCAACCATGCCCCTAACCTTGATCTCTTCTAACCTTTCTAACAAAACATAAAGACACCGTCAACAACCTCTACCTTACCTTTAACCTCATCCTGTTGAAGACTTTCCGTTGAACTTTGCCTTCACCTATATGCTTGTTAAGACATTAACCTTGTGACATGTGCACCACACTTCACCTTTAGCTCTCACCCCAGAACCCACCTTGGAGAATTATTTGCACCTATCATTCTTAGTGAACTCTACACCATATACCTAAAATACACCACCTCAAACTTGAGTCAACCTGTTTGCAAACACTGCAAATAACTTTTGTGACCTTTAAGAATCACCACTGCACTCACCATCAAGTCAATTCGGTTCTGACACCATCTGGCTCGATCACAGTCAAACCATATATGTAGCTACCTCAAGTTAACTTAGCTAATCAACTCTGGAGAAGGACCTCAATCCATCCTCCCTAACCATAAGAACCTCCACACCATTGCTTATCACCTGAAAACCTGTAACACCTCTCTTTGCAACATCTGTCAAAGATACCCTGCACCAATGCTATTTATTGTGTGCACTATGTTTTTAGCTATCCATTGAGGTCAAAGGACTACTACTTATTATTGTATTCCCACTCAGATGGTACAATCCATCCTGACACTTTTCCCTCGTCATTAAGACCAAACAACCTCGTGTGATTTTCATGGCTCCACCAACAGTTGAATACCTGCACCCCTTGGAGTCTAAACGACCTAGTGATATTAGATTCCTCTACATCTTTAGGACACCTAGAACACCACCCAAAGTATGAATCACTTCATCAAACATATTGATCATCACCATCCCAACACCCATGACATCACATCTAGATCCATCACCAAGAGATACAAATCATGTATTTGTTAAGTATGTTGTCAATTTCATGTACAAAAAGGGTCCTTGTAGTTGAGCTTGTAGTAGGTTACATTGGTTATAATGTTATATCATTTTAAGTATGTAAGTTTTATTCCAAGTTCAAATCATATTCAAGAGCTACATTGAATATTGAAGATGGACCCATTAAAGAAAAGACTAGAAGACTCAAGCTTATCAAGAGAAGTCTCAAGAGCAACAACACAAGCTTCAACAACTTATCCTTCAGAGCCACACAGGTATATAAAGGTAATATCCAAAAGTAAAGTGTGTGGTGTAAATGTGTTTAACCAAACCCAGCATAGGTGTGTTTAGAATACGACTCATGGACTTAGAGAGGTAAACTCACTCGAATTTGGTCTAAATAAGCTTATATTTGTAAAATCAATGTAAATGACCAAAAAAAAGGGGATGCAAAGGTCACTTGGGCAAGCCCCAAGGAAGTTGGAATGATCTGGGAGCTTCTAGGAGTAAGCCCCAAGGCTTACAAGCCTTTCTGAGCAATTTTGGAAGTCCAAGATCGATCCTAAAAATTCCAGGATCAATCCTAAAAAAGAAAATTCTATGTTTTTGCTTAAGCATTCACCCATGATTGATCTTGAAGCTTCTAGGATCGATCCTAGGTCCAATATTTTGAATTTTTAAGTTAAATCTTACGCGAAATCTTTCCAAATTTGTGGGATATTGTGACCGTTGCATATACAATCAATTAAGGTTTCTAAAACTCTATAAATAGATATCAAACCCTAGAATTTAATAAACTTGCTATTCATTTACGATCTACATACACTTTATTGAAAAATCTCTTCAAGAATAAGCTAGGGTTTGTGTTCGTGCAAAAAGAGAGAGGTTTCTCTCGTCTTTGGTGATTGTGTAAGTTTACCCACGATCTTTTAAGCTTAATTTGTATACAAATCAAAGAGGATCATGTGTTAGGGTTTTAAACCCTCCAAAAGCTCCACGGTTTAAATCCAAAATGAGGTAACTCTACACTTAGCTTTATATTTCTATGAATATTAAGCTAGGAAACTAAATATTAATTATTTGGAGCATTGATTAATTGTGGTATTAACTGGAATATTAGTCTATCGTGAGGCAACTACGTTATTGTCAAACAATCATCTTCTTACATAGTATTTAAGAGGAAAATCTCTAAGACTTCAATTCTAAATTGCTAGCAGAGATTGGTTAATTGTGTAACTACTTGATATTAGCCTACGTAGAGGTATTTATTGATATTCCTTATTGGAGATAATTTATAGGAATTTATATTGTGCTTACAATTAGAAAATTAACCTATTGAGAGGCATATTCATAGGAATTTAGTTTTTTATCATATAAATCATTATTTATTTGATTGTCTCTTCATCGGAGCCACCAAGTGTGTATTGATAGTGAGCAAAGTTCACTATTATTGAGATATGTTGTTGGGTTTATTAATTTTCTTGTAATAGTGTGTGAACTATTAATAAAAATTAAATTAGTTTGGAGGTGACCTTTTAGACAATGGATTTAGGCCAGGATTAGTCGAACCATTATAAACTTCATCTCTTATGTGATTGTATTATCTTGTATTGTTCAATTTCATTTTGATTTATTGCATGCATAAATTGAACCATACATATCATTCATTCATCACACACTTGTTAATTGGGACAATTTAAAAGTGAATAAGAATTGAAAGGGTTAACAATTAGAAAAAAATTTAGAAAGAAAAATTAGTGTAATCCTATTCACCCCTCCCCTTTAGGATTCTAAAACATTAAACTTAGAATTCCAATATTCTCTTCTTAAAACAATCAAAATATTCTTTCCTGAAGCATATATGAATAGGACAACTTAAATCTAATATCCACTCATCTTGATAAATAGTGTTTATACCTTTGAAGATTGTGAGAGCATCTCTAATATATTCCTCCTATTCATTTTCCTTTTGCGCTACCATTGCCACAACAACACCAGGACCATCACCCTTGTTCCCATTAACGCATTTCAAACAATTCCTCTTTATGCAGTTAAACTCTTTGTAATAAAAACATTGCACCCCTTATTTTCCTTTAGATTTGGACCTATTACTCTCAGATCCTTTCATATATGACCTTCATCTTTCTTCCACATTCAAGGCACTCCCACTTACCGTTAAATCCCCTAAGGATTTCCTCTTATCCTCCTCACTAAGTATAATACGCATCACATTATTAAACTTGAATGTGTCCAAACCCAAGAAATAACTTAAGGTTATCACCAAACCATCATAACTCTTTGACAAAGAAGATAACAACACCAAGGCCTAACTTCACATCAAAGTTGATTCTTACTGAAGAAAACTAGCGGGTAATTGTGTTAAACTCGTTCAGATGTTTAACCACACCTCTGCCTTCACCTATAGTCATGTTGAATAGCCCTTTCATCAAAAACAAGTTATTCAACGTTGATGGTTTCTCTTACATCTGATACAAGGCAACCATGAGATCTTCCATTGTTTTCTTCTTAATATTAAAAGTAACAGAGGATGATAAAGAGAGGTGAATCATACCAAGGGCTCTTCTACAAACACCTCCTAATCAGCATCTGATATCATCGCAGGATTCTTTGTTTTTCCTCCAAACGGCTTATAGAGATTTTTTTTATAGAAATAATCTTCTATCTGCATCTTCTAGTATGTAAAATTCACACCATTGAAATTTTCAATAGCAAACCTTATGGATTCTTCTCCCATTTCTCCCACTCAAATCAAGAACTCTTCCAAACCACAAAGTTTGGTTTTTAATGAACCACCAACCACGAACCTAAAACCGTCTCTATCATCGCAATGAGGAACCTCGGCTCTGATACCACTTGTTAGGATCAAAACCCTCTTTATGCAAGTTCCTTCGGATGAAATAATAAATGTGAAATCATAAGCAAACAAACAAGAAACCACAATACAAAGGTTTACGTGGAAAACCCCAAAACTAGGGGAAAACCAAGAGCCACATAGAAACAATTTCACTATAATGAATGATTACAAGCTTTCTCAGTCACCCTCTCTCTCATACTCTATCACAGCCTAAAACCCTAAGATGAAACCCTTTCTCTAACTTATTCTCTCACAACCTAAAGAAGAAATCATTATCGCACTTTAAAGCAACCCCTTCAATGAGAAACCCTAGGGAAAATACTTGTCTCTCATTTACAAACCTCTCATACTAACCCTAGACGGCCATAACAACCTTATATAAAACATAGAGGTCAAGCCAAAAAGAGATCCCTCTTTTTCACAGACCTTCTAAAACAATTTGCACCGATTTTCCACTGTTGGACCTATCTGCCAAAACGTGCAGACCAATCCACCAAAACATGTGGCTCAGTCCACCTTTCTTATGGTGTCCTTTCTACGTAGCACTGAACCTTGCTGGACCGATCCACCCTTTATGTTCGGATCGGTCCAGTCTATCAACTCATGCTACCTAGGCTTCTTCCACATCAGTCTCCACACTCAACAACATGCCCCTTGTTTTGGCTGACGACGACACCACACTTAGAAGTCATACTCAATTTGTTCCATAAAGGATCTAGACTTCATTCTGGGATACAATTCCATCTAATGCCGAACGATTTTAAGTGGCTTCTCTGGAGAAAGATGGGTTGGTCAGCTTAAACATGGTGGAAGGCTAATGATAAAGGTTCATGGCAAGGGCTAGATATGTTTCCCCGTTTCATTCTCAATCAATTTAGCAAGTTTTAACTCATCAAACCCTTGCCATGTGGGATACCTATACATGTTTCGTTCATGTATCAAAAGAGGGGGGATCATGTACATTTTACTAATAATAAAGGCGATGAAAAAGAAAAGCGCACAACATTAGCAAATGGTAAAGGGTTATTGGGCTGAAATTTGCCGGTATGGAGAATGTGGTTGGCATGAAACACTTGAATTTCAATTCTAAGAGCAAACACGATTAGTGGACCTCAGACACCTGTGCTCGCAATGTTGAGAATGGAGCCTAATTAGCACTTGGGAGTACTTTTGATTGAGTATTATTTGTGCAGTCTTGAAATACAAGGTGCCTTAACGTGCGGGTTGAGCTTTGAGCTGAACTTGTCGGGGAGCAAGGGGTGATGTGCTTCTGCTAGGGTGCGGCGGAAATTTTCTTTTCAATGGGGATGGGGGGGGGGAGGGGGGTATCTTTGAGATTGTACTTCTATGTTTCTTGTATAAAAGGGATTTAACCCTAGTTCGTATATAGCTTTTTGGAGAGAGCGGGAGCCAACTTCTATACAGAAATTGTTCATCGTTCTTCTAAACGAAGTAGAATCGGTTAAGTGCGTGGACACAAGTAATCTTGCCAAACCATGTAAATCGCTGTGCTTTGTGTGTGTGTGATTCTATCTTGGTTTTTGTGTTTTTCCTTTACATGCAACACATGATTGAAGGCGCATGTACAACCTAGTACTTTTTGGGTAGGGACACTTGGGCTTACAGACTGTCATATCATAGTACAGGACCCAAATTACAACAAAAGAGGGAATTTGAACCCAAAACCTCTCTTCTAAAGAGACAATGCCACACGCTAGAGGGATTAAAGGTGCTCATGGCTGGTTCGGAGTCAACCAAACTTTGTTTAGAGTCTTATAATCTCTTTCTTTCCATCATTAGCTGACTTCCCATGAATTGGGAGTCTCAAAAACAATTCTATCCTTGAGTCTTGCTACCTGTATGCCTAACTTCATGTAAATTTGACTAGACCGAGACGAATGCTTCTAATGGTAGGAATAGATCTGACATATTCTCAACCACAAGACAAGCCTCTCATTGTTCACTGTCCATGATCTTTGATATATTAGGTTCCTGTATGACATCCTATACACCACACATGAGACATTGTCATCCACCAAAATGCATTTTGTTAATAAAAGATATATATATATATATATATATATATATATATATATATATATATATATATATATATATAAAT
>JAOXJP010254064.1:0-21688 GCA_025762735.1 Platanus orientalis | reverse complement strand
AATGATATATTACTAGGTAATGTTTCAAAATAAATCTATATTGCATATAAGAACATAACCAATGAAAAGCCCTAATTATTTTAACTTAAATATTATTTTTTTGCATTTTCAGAATATTAAAAAATTATATTTTCAATAAAAAATTATTACATATCACTAAATAATGATATATTACTAGGTAACATTTCAAAATAAATCTATATTGCATATAAGAACATAACCAATGAAAATCCCTAATTATTTTAACCAAAATATTATTTTTTTTGCATTTTTAGAATATTAAAAAATTAATTTTTCAATAAAAAAATATTATATATCACTATATAATGATATCTTAGTAGGTAATATTTCAAAATAAATCTCTAATGCATATAAGAATATAATCAATAAAAAACCCTAATTATTTTAGCCAAAATATTATTTTTTTGAATTTTTGGAATATTAAAATAATAAAAAAAATAAAAAATAAAAAATATTTCGAACTTCACATTAGATCAGTGGGTTTTGATCTAAAACCCATGGATCTAAGGTGTTTCATATCATATATTAATTTAGAAAATAAATTCTATTTTTTTTCTATTTTTTGAAAAATTGAGATGTAAAAAAAAAGTTGAATCTTTGCTTAAAAAATGGATTAAATCTTAAAAAACGGATTAAATCTTGTTTTTTCTTCAAGAAATTAGTAGATCTATCATGTAATGATGTAAATCTATCAAATTCTAACAAAAAAAAGCTAACAAAAAACAATTTAAATGAAAAAAGTCATACATTTTTTTCGGTTTTTTAAATAACCCTAAAAACCACATTCTTCAATCCTTTAAATCTTCAAGATTTACTAGTTTTTGATGCAAAAAACTAATAAATCTAGATGAAAACAAGTATTAAGAATGATTTAGAGCAAAAAAGGAGGGGAAAAAAGCAATAGGAAGAAGATTTGATGCAAAAATGGAAGAAAAGAGGAGTTACGGTTGTTTTTGCATCAGAAAAACGTGAATTGGCCCGATCCGCCGATCTGGTTGGATCGGATTGGCCGGTTCAGGTTGCTAGGGTCTAGATCGGCCGACTCAAGCCACGGATCGGCTGATCAGAGCTTGAGTCGGCCGATTTGGAGTCTAGATCGGCCGACTCTTGTCCTCCGATTTTAGTCCTCAGATCGGGTCGCCACGGGCCGATTTCGAGTTGGATCGGCCGATCTGACACGGAATCGGCCGATTTTTGAAACCATGGACCAAGCTCATCTCATCCGTCGCTTTAAACATGAACATGTCGAGCGAGGGATACTCTCGGAGAGCATGCCAGCAAAGAGTCTCGAATCCGCTAACGTAATACTCCGAGGTGGCGTCTTGAAAGCCTCAGATGATTTGAAAGCTTACACCACAGCCTCGACAACTTTCTCCTTCTCAACCTCTATAGAGGAAGTAGGTCCTCAAGGGCCTTCTGCAGAGTCTCGGCCCTCGTCCTCTCAGATTCCAACTGGTCGCGAGTCTCCCCCAATGTAGCCTTGGTCCCCTTCAGATCATTCTCAGCCTTTGTAAGTTTCCTTGCCAGGGCTGACTGGTTGACATCGGCCTCGGCCAACTTCTTCTGGAGGTCGCCGATATAACTATCTGAGCCGAGTTACTGGCTTGACATGGCGGCGATCTTGGCAAGGACCTACAAAAGACAAGGATACTGATCAGCAAATAGAGGAAATAAAAGTTTACCAACAACAACGGATAATCAGCATTAACACGTACCTTCCCCAATTAAAAAAGAGTGCCTCTTGCCAAGGAAGCAGAGGAGGTGACCTTAAAGCTGTCCATATCCTCGTTGGAGAGGATCAAACTAAGGAGACCGACAGCCTGGTTGACATCCTTAAGGAGAGAAGGGGGGTGGTCTCCTTGCCCCTATCGGCTTTACTGCCAGAACCATAGGCCGGGAGGTCAGCAACACAGTCGTCGAAGTTAGGGATGGCCTCGAACCTAGCTTTCAGGTCCACGACAGAGGGGGCAGGGATGAGGGACCGAGCCAGAGCAGCAGTAGTAAACATCTCCTCAGACTTGCCCTTCTCGGTAGCTCGGGATGAGCTGAACTGAGGACATTTGTTTGAGACGGCTGAAGGATTTTTGGCTGAAACCCTGGCCAGGGCTCCCTTGGAAGGGCGAGCAGACATGTTTGAGAACACGAGCACTTACTAGACAAAAAAAAACTTAAGGGGGAAAACGATTACGAGTAACTTGAAGACTGAGCGGTGCCCTCTGAAAGCTTGGGAAATGAAGGTCGGGGACGCTCGATCAGAGGAACCTGAGGACCCTCGGTCGTAGGAGCCTGATGATGCTCGACTAAAGGAGGCTCAGGACCCAACAGATAAGACGAAAGAGACTCTAGGTTTACTAGGAGGGAATAATCTCTGATGGGATCAGTGAAGGCATGATTCAGCCGAGAAGTAGAAAGCTAAAAGCAACTCAGCCAACACTGAAAGCAACAAGCTTGAAAATTAGACCGATTGAGGGTAAAAGATGTAAACAAAGGAAAAAAGGAAGCAAGACAACAAGGTTCACCTAATTGACGAGGTTTTTCCCATATCTTGGGGATGCTGAAGACTTGGTCGGATGGCTCCTCTCAGGAGTTAGACTCCCATCCATCCCCAAAGACAGAAAAATATCTTTTTCCAACCCCTATTCAAGGTAGGAAGACAGGTGATTAAAGCCATATCGTGCGTCAGAGCGGTGAAATACCACTACCTCGAGAAGAGTTCTACTACCTTGTAGCAGTACAGGAACTTGGGAATTGTCAAATGATCCAAACCGCCACTACAAACAAGCCATAAGACCATGCAGACAATCAGGATCCTCCACCCATTTAGCATGAGCTGACCGGGAGTAAGGCGAAGATAAGAGAGGAGCTGACGGATGAATAGGGGGATAGGGAAGCAGAGCCCTGCCTCAAGCGCTTGCTCATAGAAAGAGGCCTTGCCAAGGTAGTAAGCATAAGCCCACTAGCCCGAGCCAGGGACCCTTAGCATCACTTGAGGGGGAATTTGAAAAGTTTCCCTTAAATCTTTGAGTTTGTTAACTGACACCGTGGAGGGGATGCCCTGGTCAGAGTAGGGAACATTGGCAAAACGAGACCGCCTCGCTGACGTTGAGGGCTCAGCCGACTTGGGAGGATCATCATGAATGAGGTTATGGTCTAGGGCCATCACAAGTTCGGAAGAATCGGTGTCAACACTCATCCAATCGAGGGTGTAGATCATGGCGACCGAGGGACCGAGAATCCCAAGGACTTCATTAAAGACCTAGTTGAGAAAAGAAAGGTCAATTGGAAGAACACTCAAGTTGGGGGGACACAACCATACTCTAAGAAAGAAACACAAACGGACTAAATGAAAACCTAAGGGAGCCCCAATGAAATCCAAGGCTGAAAGACCGACAAGGGGGATTTAACCGAATAAAAAAGAGAGAAAAATGCTAACTACGAAGAGAAAAGAATAAGAAGGGGAAGGTGATTTACCTCCAGATGGATGAAAAGATGAATCCCCTTCAAACGAATTCAGCCACAAACAAGAGGGCCAACATGAAAATTCAATGGGACCAAGTGCGTGAAATGGGAGCTAGGCAGTGAACTTGCGGCATTTATAGAAAACTACTCCTATCCCTCGACTATCGGATCATCACACATGTCAATCGTCACCGGATGAGCGCTTCACTAGAGGAAAAACGTCTGCGGAAATGACAGGCCGTACGGAGAATTAATGGCGGCACGAGGCTCAATGGAACATAAACCAAAGCAACAACACGCCGAACATCACGAGTAACTTTTCGCATTCCCAATGCCTGACCAAACCAACAGGCTAAGGAACGAGAGGGCAAATGATGGTAATGTGTCTGGCTGGAGACAATAACCAGAGCCAACTAGCTGATCCAAACCACGAAACATCCCTAAATCAGATACCATGACTAGACCAACCGGATCAAATCCAACACGTGCCATAGGTGCCAACCGAGCGCTAGGAAATGACTTAAACTACCACGGGACAAGTTCTTAATGCTGATCGAGCATCACGAGTTTGCTCGAGCATTATGCTAACTGAGTATTGTGAGCTATACCTAGTGTTATGATGACTAAGAACTATAGGCAAGCCCTACTGATATACTGAACGAATGCGGCTGAACGATAAAGTAGATGAAAAACAGCTGTAAGAGCGGGCAAGCCTTACCCTGCAATACTATGTCACCCCTAACTAACTCAGGGAATATTCCTAACAATGTCACATGGCCACACAAATTTTGAGGTAACAGACTAGTAACAGAAAGCACCTGCCTATAAAAGGGAAAAAGAGAAAGAAAATAGGGAGGAAAGAAATCCAAATAAGATAACTGAGAACTTTTTTGATTAGAGACTGACTTGATCGTCGGAGGGGTGCAGGTTGATGCCACACCGACGTCCCTCACCATGTGATTGCAGGTGAAGCTGACCCAGAGTTCCCAGATCGAGGACAACCAGGAGACCATCTTGGTGAGTCGAGATTCGGCCTCATCATTCTCTATCCCTAAGGATATAACATGTGCTGCCAAATACTCTAAAGTATTTAATAGTTGACTTTTTTCCACTCCACAATTCATAGGCTGTTTTGTCAGTTCCCAGTCTACGGTAGACACGGTTAGAGACATAGCATGCAGTGCTAACTGTCTTAGCCCAAAATCTTTTGACTAAGTCTTTGCTTGTAAGCATAGAGGTAGCCATGTTAAGTAGAGTTCTATTCTTTCTTCCAGTCACTCCATTTTATTGAGTTTTAGAGGCTGAATACTCATGCTTGACTCCCATCTCATCACACCAGTCTGAGAATTTGTGATTATTAAATTCTCTTCCATAATCACTTCGAATGCATTTGATGGTTAATTCCCTTTCAACTTAAATTCTCTTACAAATGTTTAGGAATTCATTGAAAGCCTTGGATTTCTCTCTTAGGAATGCTACCCAAGTGAAACGAGAGAAATCATCAACCACCACCATGAAATATTTCTTACGTCCTTGACTCTCTGTTTTAGTAGGACTGGCTAAATACATATGGAGAAGTTCTAGAGGCCTAGATGTCCCTATTTGAATAGTCTTCTTGTGAGGGACTTTAGTTTGTTTTCCCATTTGACAACTTTTGCACAATGGGTTGTCGATTTTACTTAGATTAGGCAAGTCTTTGACTATTTCCTTTTTGCTAAGCCCAACTAGATCCCTAAAGTTGAAGTGACCTAATCTTTGATGCCAAAGATTGGTCTCATCTCTTTGTGATATGAGACAAGTACTAGCTTGACATAACAATTGTCACTTATCCTCATTTCCTTAACTAGGATTTTACCTCCTTCATGGTCCTTGATTACACACCCATCATTCCCAAATTGGACTGCATAAACTTTGTCACATTTTTGGCTTATGCTAACCAAGTTGTGCTTTAACCCTTGCACATAGAGAGCCTCGGTGAGTGGAGGAATACCGGGGGCAACTATGGTTCCAATACATCCACCTTGAGCTTTCTTAAGTTGAACAAATAGTTTCATTTCTCTAGTTATGTGCCTTGAACAACTACTATCAAGATGCTATCTTGATGTGCTTCCAACTCTTAAGGTGGTGTGGATGACTAAGTACTTTAGTTCATCCTTCCTCACCCATTTCCTCTTAACCCAAGTTAGTTTTGGGTTTAACTTTTTAGCATTTTGGTCTTGGGCTAAGTTCTTCTTTCTTTGAAGGTTATTTTCAATATTTTGAAAATAGTTTCTTTTGTTGACATTTTTTCCATTTTAGATTTTTCTTGAAGATTGAAATCTTTGAAATTTAATGTCAGTGGCCCTCTTCCTACAATCCACATTTATATGCTCTTCCAAACCACAATAGTTACAATGGAATTGTGGCCTTCTAGGGATATAGGATTGTATTTGTTTCATTCTATGGGGGTTGACTATAGAAGGTTTGTTGGGTTCTTCTAGGTTGCCCCTTGGTCATCCTAGAGATAGAGGCATTTCCTTGAAATCCTCTAGAGGATGATGCTTGGTTGGTTTGAGGCCTACCCCTAACCATATGAGCATAGGACCGAGGTTGGGATTGCTTTGGTCTTTTCCAAGCCGTACTTTGATTCATGAGAGCTTTTCCTTTGAATGAGATATTTTGCCTCTTCTCAACCTTCTTTGACCTTTAATAAAGTCATTGGGAATCCACTCTTTCCTTTCCCTTAGAGGAAGTTTGTAGACGTGGTTGAGTCTTTTCTACGGCTTTAACAAATGCATTTTTGGGCTTTTGAGTGGAGGAAGAGGTATCGACTTTGGAATTAAATCCATGTCCCTTTATGTCCCTATGCCCTTTTATGTCCCCATGATCCTTTCCCATGATGAACATTTTCTCAAGATGTTCATATCCTTGAGACACCATGGACAAGGACTTCCTCTTGTCCTCCTCAAGCTCCTTGATTTTCTTGAGATAATCAAGGGACTTCCTTGTAAGTTGTGCACAAGTCATGTTTAAAGCCTTGTTTCTCTTATTTAAGATCTTGATTTGATCTTCCAATTCTTAGATGAATGAGTCATCACTATTGGTCTCATCATTTTCCTCTTATAAGGTTTTGAATTTCTTTAACTTAAAAACCTTGTTGGACAATTTTTGATTGTCCTCGAATAGTTTTTTCTTTTCATTCTTCTTATTATATTTTTCTAGATCTATAAATACTTTGGTTTCACTAAGCTTCTTTTATAGTTCTACAATTTTTAGGCTCATTTCCTCTGCACATAGAAGCAAGTAGTTTTCTTTGGAAATATCTTTTTCTTTTTCACTTTCCGTAAAAGACTCTTGTAGTAGGATAAAGATGCTGTCTTCCAAGGATTTTGACTTCTTTGTCAATTTCTTGATTTCTCTCTTGAGTTGTTTGTTATTCTTTCCCAACTCAACACTTTAATCAAAGAGGTTATTGAAGGCCTTTTGTGCATCATAGGTTTCTTCCTCTTCTTCATCATCTCCTTCATTCTTACTATTAGAGTCACTAGTGTTTAAAAGTGAGTGTTGAAAGCCATAAAGGCTTTGATCTCTTGTGAGAGACCCTCCTCACTACTTTGTGACTCATTTTCCGAGACCTCGGAATCGTCATCTCAAGTTGCAGCCATAGCCTTTCCCTTTGGCTTAAACTTATTTTTCTTATTACCACAATCTTCGGCAATATGACATCTCCTTTTGCACTCATAGCAAATGGGAGGTTCCTTGGAGAAGTCCTTATTGTTAGGGAAGGATCTTCTCACTTGTTTGTTTTTGGAGTAATTTCTTGCATTCCTCCAGAAGAACTTAAACTTCTTAGCCACTAAGGCTAAGTCGTCATTCGAATGCTCCGTAGATCCAGAAGGTTCCTCTACCTTGAGGGCAATGCCCTTATTCTTGGTAGTGACCTTAATTGCAACCTTGAATGTTTGAAGAAAGCCTATCAATTCTTCTAGTTTGATAGTTTCAAGGTCATTGCTTTCCTCAATCGCAGTTACTTTAAGTCTAAACCTTTTTGAGAGTGACCTAAGTACTTTTCAGACTACTTTTAACTCCAAAATGTTCTCTCTTAGACTTCTCATGACATTTACCAAGTTAGACAACTTTGTATGGAATTGGGATACTTCATCGTCTTCCTCTATCCTAAGTACTTCAAGTTGAACAGTGTACATTTGAAGCTTTAACATCTTAACGACACTTGTTCTCTCATGAGTGACAAAAAAAAGCTTCTATGTTTTTTTTGCTGTCTTTAGATGAGCTATCCTCCTAAACTCATCTGGGGCTACACCACTAGCTATAGCATTAAGAATTCTAAAGTTGAACTTGTGAGCATCCGCCTTGGCAGTGGTCCATTCGCTACAGGATTTGTCGGAAAGTGTATAGCCATCAGTTATTGCTCCCCAAACCCTATAGTCAAACGCATTTAGAAAAATCTCTATGTAAGATTTCCAATACCCATAGTTATTTCCATTGAAAAATGAAGGAGTGCTAATAGACATACCACTGATGTCCTCCTTAGTCATCTAGTGTTGTTCTAGGATTTTTACTAGGATCTAACTTAGGTTGTTAAGCCCTATGTAAGTAACCTAGCTCTGATACCAATTGAAATACTGTGTAGGTTTATCTTAGGGGGGGCATTTCTAAATTTGTTTACTCCTTTCTGTTTGTTAGGATTGATTTTAATTCAATTTTAATCCCTTTTTAATTAATCCAAGTGTGTGTGCCAATGGTGTAACTACTCAGTAAAATTATCAAATAGATAGAGTGCAATAGTTGATATAGCTATGAACTTAAGGATATAGGAAATCATACAAACAAGTCACAATACAAGATTTATAGTGGTTCGGTATGATGGTCTACGTCCACTCTTCTAAAGCTCACTACTGGGCTTAGGTATTTTTCATTAAGATTGAGTAATAGTATCTAAGTCAAAAACATACCAAAAACCTACCTACTTGCACAAAACAAGCTAATCAATACACTCGGTGTTTTCGGTGAGTGTGGTCAAGCTTCCAGTGTTTCTGGCGGAAGCAAAGTCAAATGAATATGAATATGAATATGAATGCAAATGAATGTAAAGAGTAAACAAATATTATTAGAAGATGGTTGATGTTACTATTCTTACCAAGTGGGAGTGCTCATTGTTGAGTTAGTATGCCTTATTACATCCACCATGCTTTAAGCCTTGGCTCTTGAGCTCCTTGAGTTTCACCAAGCTAGGGTTTTCTCTAAGGACAACCCACAAGTGTTTTCCTCTTAGATAGCAAGCTTGAGAGAGTAGGAGAGAGTACTAGAGTGATTTCAGAAAGATAATAGGCTTTTAAAGCTCAAAACAATGAGGGAGAGGGGTTTCTCTTCAATGGAGACTCACTTTTGGCAAGGGTTTTACCACTCTCTAAAATACTTGAAGTGTTGCCTTAAAGAGGAAAGTTTTCCTCTTGTAATGGATAAAACCCACTCTTAATCATAGGATTGAAATCTTTCAAAATGAACAAGAAATACGAGTCGTAGATGTGAAAAATGGAGTTTGGAAATTACATAGTCGCACCCCTGATCGGTCAGGCACTTGGAGACTGGTCAGGCCAAGACCCTTGCTTGATTAGTCAGGCATGAAAGGGCATCTCCCTTGAATCCTTGTGATTGAGTCTCCTGGCCGGTTAGGGACTTGGAGACCAGTCAGGCCAAGATCGGTCAGGCCTTAGTCCCTGATTGGTCACGTTGATAGGGCAACTCCCACGGGTGTTTTTCTTGGTACACCACACTAAGACCCCTGACCAGTTAGGCCTTGGAGACTGGTTAGGGAGTCTTGTACTAACAGTTTATGGGCTTTCTTTGGGGTTATCACTTGGGCATCACACCCGGGTTATGGGCCATGATTCACACACATGGCTAGGCCACTTTGAGGCCTAATAAATGATCCTACATGACTAGACTACATAGATTCATTCATATACATTGTCTTGGTTGAAGCTCTTAAGGCCCATCTTCATGTTTTGGTTTTCTTGTCTCTAGTCCACTTGAGTCTTCATGTTGAGTTGATGTTCTTTAGTGCATTTGGACTCTTACAAGATTCACATACATGTTTTGACCATGGAATTGATAAATTACATACCTATGACTTAACAGAGACCCATAAACACAACCAATAACCAACAAATCAATAACCTCGCAAGGTTCTTGCTCCCTTTCTCCCAATATTACTCCCATTTCTTTCGTAGCTTACACCATACTCCAAATTCTTCATTTCTTTGCGATTTCTAAGATTGGATCTTTTGATACCCCTCTTTGATCCATCTCTTTCTAGAGCTGTAAAAAGTTCCATGCATTCTATTCATGACCTTCAAATGAAACACTCAGGAATTTGCTGACAGCCTTTATTTGGTTCAACACCCATTTTGAGAATTCCAAAGTCTGTATCTCTACCACCACTAGCACCAAGGTTTAAGAGGAATTCTGCCTCTTCTATCTGCAAATCAATTTTCCCATAGAAGGAATGAAAGACTTTAAGGAGCCATCATCTCCTGCATCCAAAATAGATATCTACTCTATTAAATCCCTTGAAAGTCTATTCTGTTCTAAAAGCCCTTGTAGGCCTATATTTGAGATAGCCTCCAGTCGGCCATTCCCTTCCCATATTTGAGGATGAACTTTGAGGTCCTCGAACACATGGTTAAGGATAGTAATCCCTAGGCTCTCTGCTTCCCACATTTCCTTTCCATCTTCCTCACCAAGAGAAACCCTACCTCCCATGTAGGAATCCTTTACCACCAAATCAGAATTCCTATGAATGGGAGAAATAATGTCGTTCTCCCGGAACTCCTCAACTTCTTTACCGGATTCCCCATGCTTAGCCCCACCTCCATTAAATGATTCACCCATTTCCTAAGTATCGCCAAAATAACCTAAGGAGTAAGAAGCATTGACATGAGCAGGAAGAAAGAAATCACTTGAATTTATAGCTCGGTTTCAGTTACCTTGGTTGAGCCCTTGACCAAAATGAGAAATGACTCAATCTTTGGTCCTAAGACTTTGGGCCAAATTAAGGAGAGCTAATCCCCTCTTCTTTAGTCGATTGGATCTTCATACTAAAAAATTATTAAAGCCATTTTTAAGAAGACAAATTAAAATCCTTACCCGTATGAAAAGACGAAGCAGTCCTTTTCACCAACATCCCAACAAACTTACCTCTAGAATCCATAGGGTTAATAAAAGGAATAAATGGTCTACTAGTCATCTCCCAAGGAAATGCCTTAATAGCCCTTGTTTTATGTTGAAGGGGAGGGGTAGAATAATCGTACTCCAAGCATTATCAATCCCATCACTATCGTTGACATCATCCTCCAATTTAAAATTCAAATTAAAATCCAATGTTCCATACGTCTCTTCCAGTTTGTGAAAACCAGAAACCGCCATGTCCAGTGGTTTTCAACCTACACCATAACCGGTTTCCCTCCTCAGGGAAGACACAACCCCCTACCAAATTGTCTTTTAAGCATCACTTACCTACACATAGTAGGATCATAGAGACATAATCAATGATTAATTATTTGAGTATAGTTAATTATATGTTTTAAGTAATATTTTAACATGCATGAGTAAGTTGGATTAAACGTAGAAGGGAAAAGAAGGCAAAAACAAGTCATAAACTTGACAAGTTCAAAAACTGTCACAAACAACAGTTTAGAGATGAACTTGTATCAATTCAGTATAAACTAACTTACAAACTATACACCATTAGAAAGCTCCAGAAGTCTATTTTTCAACGCAACAAACAACGATAAATTTGAAATTCCCTAGAGAAAGTTATGACCGTTTTCTATAAGGTATCTGTGCTGATAGACCAACAAATTTGAGGTAACTTCATACGTAAATCTATATAAATTCCATATGAATCGGCTTGCAAAACTATACATTATTGGAAATATCTAGGAGTCTACTTTCTAACGCAATAAACGGTGCACAATTTAGAGTTCCCTAGAGGAAGTTATGGCTATTTTTCTGAAAGGTGTCTATGCTGGAAAGTCTCAGGCCAGAAAAAAACCGAGTAGGGAATATGTTCGAGCGGTCGAACATGGTTTTGGAGCACTCGAATCTGAGAAACATGGAAAAATGAATAGGGACCCGAAAATATGATTTTATTCACCCTTGGAAGTTGGGATTCATTTATGATGACCTAAAACCCTAGATTTATCCTATTTAGATCTTTTAACATAAGAAAAGAAGGGAAAAAGGAAAGTTAGAGAAGATTTGGGAGAAAAGGGAAGGAGAACCCTCAAATTGGCTAGGTAAGCTTTGAAACCCACGCTTATGAAAGTTCTTATCCAGTTTTGGTGTTTTCTCTTAGTTTTTCATTAGATCTTACCATTCTTGATATTTTACACCATTTTGTTGTAGAGAAAGGGTTGTGGGAGGTTTCCTTGAAAGGGAAACTCAAAGGGAAAGAAGTATTGCTAGAAAAACTTGAGGATTTTTGAAGAGAAAAGCTTAGGTAAGTAGTTATACAAGAGTTACACATGTTTTTCCTCATATGATCTTAGATTCATTGATTTCCATGTTTGGTTTGAGAAGTTTTGATGCATACTTATGGATTTGCTCTTAAGATCTTAGATATATGATCCCTTATCCAATGGTTGGTGATTTTATGGTCATATCTACATGGATTTCAAAGTTATAGCATATTTATGACTTTATTTTACATGCATATAGATTATATTGCTAAAATCACATAATCACATAGGTTATTGGTTATCCATGATGTTTTGCAAAGGATTTTATGCTTCCCATGTTAGGATCTTAGAATCCCCATGTTTACACTTGATATTTGCATATATCTGATGGATTTTGGTTATTAGAATATGTAGATTTGTCTATGTTTACTAAAGAAAATTTGTAAACTGTTTGTTATGAATTCCTACAATTGTTTTAAAGTATTTGGGTTATTATGCTTTATTCCTAATTGCATTTGTGTTGAAAATGTTTTGGATTCCATATTTCCCTATATGTTATCAAGATGGGTTAAGCATATTATATTACAATTCCGGATTTGTCTTTGAATATGATGCTAGACATATGGAAGTATTTGTATAAGTTCCGAATGGGTAAATTATTGGTTAAAATTACATGAATATGTGTTTGGGGGTTTCAATTGAGTTTATGTGATATGTGATGAGACCCTTTTGAAGAATTGACCTTGAGGGCATTAGGATGATTGTATTATACATCATTATGCGAAGCGAATCTCGATTAGATTCATGTGTTATGAAGAAGGTAAGTACTTTGGGAGAAAATGTTCTACTTGGCTAAAAAGGAAGTGTGTGTTCATCCATCGAGATGTGATAAGAATACAAGGGAAGGAGTTATCCCACTCGGAAACGACTAAGAGTTATTTGTTTTTGCATGTATATGTTTGGAGATGTGTTTTCACATGTTACATTCAAGTGGGAGGGGTATCCTACTTGCGAATATTTATTGGGAAGCGCTTTCCCATTTATAGATACGTGAATTGGAACATAGTATTTCACTAGAGGATTTGGTTTGGGAGGCGTTATCCCAAATGTATGGATACTTGGGATGTGTTTTCCCACATATGTAGGAATATAGTTGAGAGGTGATATCCCATGTCAGTATATCGATTAGGAGGAGTTGTCTCATGTGAGTGTAAAATAAGGGAGGTGTTATCCCTAGGTAAATGTATAGAAGGGATGGGTTTTTCCTATGTAAATACATAGATGGGAAATGATTTCCATATGTATGTATATAGATGGGAGGTATTTTCCTACAAAGGTAATTAGTGGGAAAAAACCATCCCATATTGTATGTATTTTTGGGAGGTAATATTGCACTTGTATATGTAATACAAGGATAAGTAATAAGTGACACTCAATAAGTGTTACATGAACTATGACAAGTGATAAAGTGACACACAATAAGTGTTAAGTGATCTAAGATAAGTGATAAGAGACACATGGTGAGTGTCTAGTGAACTACAATAGAATATAAGGGACATAAGATATGTGTTCAATGGAATATGATATGTTATACGTAGTAACAAATGACAAATGTCAAGTGAACAACGATGAGAAACATGAAAAATGTCAAAGTGAATACAGATAAATGATGATTGAGACATATGAAACAAAAAATGCACAAATCATTAATAAAGAAGATGAAACCATATGAACTATGGTAAGAAGAATGAAGAGATTCAAAGATGTAAAAAAAAAGATAACGTATAAACATTGATAAGTGAAAGAGTATAAGTCTTAAAAAGACTAAAGAGATTATATAATTTGCTTACTTTGATATGTACTACATAAGTTTTACCAAATGCATGCAAACCTGTTTCACACTGTCTCCAGTTTTTGGAATTATACAGTTATATGTTATTTTGTTCTAACAAATATTCATGGTCAACCTGTCCATTTCAGTTGTAAGTTTTGTATACCTACTTACAAAATCAATGACTTACCCATTTAGAACATTTTTCAGATTGAGGAATATGAGCAGGTGAAACCTTGGAAATGCACCAGAGATGAAGGAAGAAGAGCTATGGAGAACTCGCTTGTAGATGGTTTTATTTTGATAGTATATTGACCTGTTTATAAAGTTTTACTTGTAGATGTTTAATTGTTGGATTTAAGGTCATGGGAATGTACAGACTTGTAACTAAACATGGATTATGTAGAGATTTGATTCTATATTATTAGTTGATGAATTTCACTTAGATCAATTGATGGATGTTTATTTATATTATGCTATAAATATCATTTGATCCTTAGAGTAATGGAAAGTTTGAGGCCCCTTATGACAAAGGAGAAATTAATCAAAGGTAGATAGTGATGGGATGAACTATTTTATTTTTCACTTCACAATACGAATGAAAAGTTAGCATATTATTTTCATTATGCTAAGTATGATTATATTTCAGGATAGGTAGATTAAGTTTAAGTAACCTTAAGGATGAAAAGATCAAAATTTATAGTGAATGAAATAAGTAGTTGGAAGTTATAGTTCAAGTTTGTGTCTCAATGTGACCAAGAATTTGGGTCATTACAGCCCTGAAGAAAAATGATGATAAGGACCATTCTATTAAGGATATAATAGGGAGTCCAAACGAAGGAGTGAAAACCAAGAAGGAAATAGAAAAATCTTAAGCCTTTTGTGTTTCACATCCAAAATAGAACCCAAGAGAGTAAATGAAACTCTTGAGGATCCAGACTGAATAATGACCATGCAAAAGAAGCTTAATTAATTTGAAAGAAATGATGTTTGGTTTCAAACTAACAGACCTAAGGAAAATAGGAACCAAATGGAACTTAAAGCTAGATGAATATGGTGCAATGGTCAGGAACAAGGTAAGACTTGTGGCAAAATGGTATGCACAAGTTGAAGGTATAAACTTTGAGCAGACTTTTGCCCCAGTTGCCAAACTAGAATCCATAAGGATTCTATTGTCAATAGCTTGACATTTGAAATTCAGGTTATTTCAAATTGATGTGAAAAGCGTCTTCCTAAATGGCATACTTCAAGAAGAAGTATATTTGGAACAACCCAAAGGGTATGTGGATCCACACTAGCCAAACAACGTGTTTAGGCTGAAAAAAGGCACTATACGACATGAAACAAGCTCCACGAGCTTGGTATGAAAGGTTAACCAAGTTCCTTATAAATAATGAATTTGCAAGGGGGTGTTGATAAAGCACTCTTCATAAAGAAGAATGATTGATTCATACTCATTGTCAAAAAATATGTGAACGACATCATATTTGGATCAACCTATGAACAAATGTTAGATGAATTTTCCCAAACAATTACAAGTGAATTCATAATGAGTATGGAAGGAGAACTAAGATCCTTTCTTAGATAGCAAATTAAACAAATCAAGGATGGTATATTTGTAAATCAATCCAAGTTTGCGGGGCAGTTGGTGTCTAAATTTGGACTAGTTGAGTCAAAACCAACAAACACTCCCATTGGTATCATTGAGAAAGTGACAAAAGACATAAATGGTAAGAGTATAGTTACAAAACTCTATGGGAGCATTATAGGGAGTCTACCTTATTTGTCTATGAGTAAACCTAATATTGAATTCAACATAGGTGCATGTGCCTGATATAAAGCTGAACCAAAAGAATCACACCTTAAAGCAGTTAAAATGATTATAAGGTACATTAAAGGCACCATCAACTATGGTTTGTGGTATTCGTCTGAGACAAATAGTGAAATTATTGGATATACAGATGCAGATTGAGCCAGTAGTGTTGATGACCAGGAGAGTACCAACAGAGGTTGCTTCTATGTTTGCAATTGTTTAGTTGCATGGCACAACAAGAAGCATAACTCAATATCTCTGTCAACTGCTTAGGTTGTTGTAGTTGGAAGTGGTTACACACAACTTCTATGGATGAAACAGATGTTGAAAGACTAATAACTTAGTCAAGAAATAATGAACCTGTTCATGGACAAATCCAGTGCAATCCAAATCTTAAAGAATACAATTCAACATTCCAAGACTAAACACAAATATTAGACATCATTTTATTAGAGAGTTGGTTAAGGAGAAAACTATCTCACTGGAATATGTTGAAACTATGAACCAGCTGGCTAACATTCTCACAAAACCACTAGATGTAAAATAATTCAAATTCTTATCTATTGGTGTGTGTGAGATTTCTTGAGTGTGCTTGAGAGTGAGTTAAAGGCCTCAATGTGCCTATATGAGAAGCCAAACATGCCAAGAGGATCATTAAACTAAAAATCAAATCAAAATGGACCAAGAAGGGGAATCCGGGAGATTTCAATCAATAGTAAATTTGGGTTTTCTACGTTGGCCAATTGTGGGTATAATTGTGAATATGGATCATTCGTGAATAATCTTTTCTATTTGCGATTAAAGGGCTATTTGGTAAATCAACAATTTTTTGTGTCAACAACAATTCTCTCATTCGTATATATTTTTATTGTTTTATGTGGTTGCAGGTATGAGTAGGGAATATGGCTACTTCATGGCATGAAAAGATACCCATTGATTTTCATGATGCTCCTTGATAGATGGAATAACGTATTGGACAAAAAATTGAGGAAAGCCTTTTGATATGGTCTCATGTGATGTCCATATGCATCTTTGATAAGATAGATTGGGATTCATGTTTGAATATTCTCTTGAAGGTGCACTTAGGTAGCCTAATGAGATGGTTTTAAAGTTGGACTATTGATGTTAGCCTCTTGGCCCCAACAAGCCTTCTTGTACATTCAAGAAGGCCAACCGAACTACTCCCATAACCTATTAAATGAGAATGAATGTAGGTTATCCTTTTAGATTTGATACATCTCATTGGATAGCCAAAAAAAAAAGGCTTGAATACACCCATTTGTAGGCCCAAATAGACATTGATAGGTTGCCCATATTTACATCTAATAGGTGTCTCTTGGATGTCTCATAGGCCCACTTGTTAGAGGTAAATATGGACATCCTACCGTATTTACCTATTATAGGCAACTCTTGGTAGCACATGGTCTCATTCTAGGTAGTTCTTGGCAGCACACATACTCTCCTTAGCAGGTCTTAGAAACATTTAAAAGTATCTTAGGTGGTCCAAAGTAACATTAGTCAAACCTTCATAAAGGCATGGATCCACCACATACACATATTAGGATACAAATCCCAGACAAATGTACCATATTCATCACATAGATAATCAACTTGACAAAGTAAAGTAGGTAACTGTTCTTGGAATTGGTGGATCAAGGTGCTTAAAACCTTCCCTAAACATAATTGAACCTAAAATCCACATATAATAAATCGTTAGACCATATATAGAGGGACCTTTCCAAAAGTCCCCTCAAGGTGTCCAGTCACACCCCCATGATTGGTGGCGACTTCATCATTTTCATGTGAGTGCAAAACTCCATGCAGTTGGACTAGGTATTTAGGACACTACATACTATCATTTTCATTTGAGTGTAAAACTCTTGACAAGTTGAGGATTGTTTGAATATCATAGTTATGTAAGTTACAAGGTGTAAATGGAGTATAAAGCATTTTCTTAATATTGAGCTGAAAAGTTAGGAAATATGGATGGACGATTATGTCGTACTAGGCTTTTTCACCATAACAGAGCATGCTAAAGGTCAACCTAATGTCGTCTTGATTAACTCATCTATGGCAGATTGTGTTATTAGGTTTCTTAGACAAGCAAAAGAAGAGAGATGGGATGTCACCTTTCAGGAGACTCTTAGGGATGGCAAGAAAACTTTATTACACACAAGGGGGCACAATGACTGAGTTTGGTTTATTTGCTTAAAGGAGTGGAGTCCTGAGAAAAAAAGACCTAGTATCATTGTTCCAGATGATTTGGAATTCACAGGTTGGGAGAATTTGGCGCTCGTGCTACAACAGATGTGTGAATCTCAGAGAAAAATGTAGCTACCTCTGAAGGAATATTGTGGCCCTCCTTAGTAGACTAGTATGATTATCTCGATGGGTGTTCAGATGGGTAGGTCTCTCTACATGGAGGAGAGGTGAACCAGAGTTGTTGTGAGGTGTGGGACATTCCATTGGATTAAAGTAAGATTGGTTTTGAGGTGAACAAGATTACTAAAGGGGCTTTGCTATAACCTATGGATTTTGTTCCAATAGGTAATTCGAAAAACATGGCTATATGTTTCATTTGCTCCAAAGCAGTGGCGGCGAACCTAGTTCGAATGGGGCCTGCTAATCTTGGTCATGGTGTGGGTCGATTCAGGTGATGGGCATGAATGTGGTTCATCTACCTCCTAACGCCTTTGGTGGATGTAGGTGGATAAATGTGTTGGGGTTGCCACCACATCTATAGGGTAATCATACCTTTACTAAAATTGGGAGGAGGTGCAGAGGCCTATTGGAGGTTGATCAATCAATGAATAGGTTAGAAATTTTTTCTGTAATTAGGTTGAAAATTGATGGAGGTCACCTTGGAAATATTCCAAGGGTGATTGAGTTGTCATTGAAAGGGGGGACCTGGATGTTAAAGGTTGAAGACAATGTGGGTCGTAAGGACTCTTTTGCCCCTAAGTTGGGATCGTATGGTGGGGAGACAGTCTCTCAAAATCTATCGATGGTGAAAGAAACTCCGGTTCAATTAGGTGAACCAGGGTTTGTAATTGGAGGTGGTACAATATTGAATGAGATGGATAAGGGGTGGGAATTTCAAAATTGGTGGGTCTTCTAAGATTAGAATATGGGCCTGCTGGTGGGCCCAAGTCAGTAAAAGACCTGGGGCCTTCTAATGGACCAATGCTTCATGTTAATGGAGATGAACCTCATATAAGTAGGGTTGGCCCTGAAATATCTAGGTTATAAGGAAAGATAAAAGGGATCCCATGCAAACAAGGGCGAAAGGGAGTCAGGCACTACTAATAGGTATCCTTTGAATTCTACGACTCATGGGGCTAGGAATCTGGAGTTGAACTCAAATTAGAGGGTCATGACGAAGGTCGCCGACACTATTGATGCCGAGTTTTAAAGAGCATAGGTGAGTAGGATGCCTCTTTACCTCCAAGATCAAGGCAGTTTGACGGTGGCACACAGGTTAGGGAAATGAGAGATTATCTCATAGGGGAAATAAATAGGTTGCTTATAGAGGCGTTGAAGAATTGGAAGGTTGAAGATGATGTGAGTTTGGGTCCAAGTGAGGTTGGTGTTGTGGGTTCTTCAAAGTATTGTCTTTTGTAGGAAGTTAGGCCTTTTAGGGCTTGTAAATCAAAGAAGGGGGTGAAAGAGTTTTAGGGCGATTGGAAAAGAAATTTGAAGTAGGCTATTGGGTGTGTTATGCCTCCCTTCTCGAATGGGCCACACATAGATAAATGGGATTGGGCTAAGATGGAGGGTGTTGATTACACCACTCCTCTAGTTATGGATGGTATCGTCTTCACAACACCCCAAAGTATGTCTTTGGCGAATGAGGGGGATCCAAGAGGGATGGGAAACTTTTTGCAGTCTTCCTCTACGTCTGATGATGAGTATATGTCTCAAGATGTTGTTGGGGAGGAGCTCGAGGCAGCAAAATATGCCCAGTATATGGTGGTGCTTGAAAAAGGTGAACCCTTGGTTGACTACTCATCTTTGAATGGTATGGTCTCGGCTAAAGGATCAGAACATACCAAAAGAAAATTTGAGGAAGTGAAAATGAGTCCTACTCACGATTGGCCCAACACATTGGTGGATCCAAGTACTTCTAACTCTGTTAATTTTGGTTTCAATAACCTTGCTTCTCTGTCATGCTTCAGAGTTTTTGCAGGTCCCAATCCGGAGCAAATGTCCCTTTTGACTAGTGTTGTGTGCCACGGATTATTGGAGATGGAGTGGGAAAATAATAGGGGGATGATGATTATTAGGCTGCCGTTCAGCGGGAGTTGGAGGGGGTTGTGAAAAGAAGGAACATCTTGTTGTATGCAGGAATGAGGAGGATATTGACTTGTTTATTGAGTGAATGAGGTTCACTGTTAGTGATGGAGATGGAAATGAGGTGAAACTATCTTCCTATCTAAAGAATGATTGTAAAGATGACTAGGAGAAGAAAGTGACTAAATGTGTGCAGGAATTGCGGAAGGTGGAGTTGGATATGATTGATGGGAATGGGGGGAAACTGAAAAACACCTAAGGTCAGGGAGAGGGGCTTCGTCAAAAGTTTACTCAAGAAGCTAATGACCTAGAACGTTAGAGGGTTCTGGAAGCATAGATTGGTGAGTGAAGTAATTATAAAAAATTCACCAAATGTTGTGGTGATCCAAGAAACAAAGAAGCAAGGGGTAGCTTAGTGAGATGGGCGGTGGGCAGTCAACCTGCTACGTGGTGTGTTATCCCAGCGATTGGATTAGCACAGGATATTCTTTTTGCATGGAATCCGGTGAATGTTACTTGTGTGGAGAAAACTATGGGAGAGCATGACCAAGATTCTTGGAAGTACTCAAAACCTCTATAAATTTTATAGAAACATCAATAGAAATAAACAAGAATCAACCAAACATGAAGACAAAGCCGATTTCTTCTCTTGTGACATTTCCGAATAGCGTTGAACAACTCTAATGCTTCTTCTTCTCCTTTCTTTGAGTTGTGCTCCAAATTTCTCCATGTTTATAGAACTTAGAACTATTCTAAACTAATTTAAACATTATATCTTTGAAAAAGAAACTAATTTGCCATTCCAAATTGTTGAAGGGAGTATATTTAACAAAGAAGAAAGAGGAGAGAGAGAATAGAGAATGAGCATATCATGAACATTCAACCATCAAACATGATATTTTATAATTCTAAACTATTTTATCCATTCATAAGAATCTAGCAAAATAAATGATGCTTTAATCCGACTAAAATTGAGCCCATAATTGTCGTTTTAATCAAGCATGCCCTAGATTCACCCCATGCAGCAATACTCTTTAAATTTTAAGATAAACCACCATTAAAACATGATTTCTAAAACTTGGACTTCCATAATAATGGAGTCTATCATATATTTAAAGAATATAAATAACAAAAATAACAAAAATCAAACCCTAGATTTTATATGGGGGCTCTAATACCAATTGTTTCAATTCTTTGAAAAAATTCAATTTTTGATTAATTTTCATAAAAATATAGATCATAAAAAATATCTCTCCCATGATCACCATATGAAATCCTAGGATTTAATCAAGGAATATTAAGAAAAATACCTCAATAGCTAAATGGGACACAAGACGATGATTCGACCTAGTCTCTAAAGCATCCACACCTGTTCTAGAATTCTTTGTGCTTTTCCCACTTCCAAAAAAGTTATAGGACCCTATCTGCATATGGGTAGCTCTTTGTATAGAGTATTTGAAAAGCCAAAGTAACCCTAGGGGGTGAGGGATATTTATGGGATTCTTATCCTTAGATTGTGGGGCCCGGTATCGTTAATTAAGTCAAACTGCATTAAGAACACTTTATCTTTTATTAATAATAAACTAACACACCATTAATTACAATAATCCATGTTACATATTGCAATTAAACCCCCAAATATAATAAAATAACAATGAGGTCATTCCTTACGGATATTTCACAGTATTCCTTAATGACCTTCAGGATGGAATCACTGTCTAACCCCTATGGTCATTACAACATTATCATTAGGAACTTAATGAATCAATTGGACATTTAAAAACATTTATTTGATAAAATCATTTTCAAAATTAA
>JAOXJP010254054.1:0-21688 GCA_025762735.1 Platanus orientalis | reverse complement strand
CAAAATAAATATTTCTAAATAAAATAAAAATCATATTAATAATTTCTTTTCTGCCTTGATTTTTCTCTGAAAAATAAGCACCCTGAAATCATGTGCTGCCATGTGTCGCATTGCATCAGAGCACTTGAATTTTTCAGTCCGTGGACCATTGTTTACGAATCCATATTTATGTTTCAATGAACTACTAATATGGGTTTTAAGCCCATTTAATTTGCATGGGTATAAGCCCTTATTTGTAATTTATACAAATTTTAAGTACCTACAGATGCCCCCTCAAGGATGTGTTGGTAGCAATGTAGATGACACAAGTAATAACAGTACATCCTTGATCAACGTAGTTAGAGAGCTGTATATGGTACTAGTGATAGTAACGCTAGCTCTCTTGGTTCCCTTTTTTATAGCATGACCGAGTTGTAGTGTGCCCATCGAATTGTTGTGGTTGGGTGGACTGATATGTGTAGCATTGCGAATGATGGGAAGCTTGTAGTAGACTTGACAGAAATCCCAAACCCACTAGACGGTGCGACATGTATGCAAAGCACATGCTATTGTTGTGATTATTGCAGCTGCTACACGTATGGTATATGCTTTCCCGTCATACTTGTTTCCACAGATTTGGTTCTATGACACGTTTGAAAGGAAATAATTCAAAGACACGTGAAAAGATGGCTTGAGCCTGAATATGAAATGACTAATTCTTTTCCCGTGATAATCATCAATGGTGATGCTCTACTATGACGGTCTTTATCACACCACAATGCTCACCCTTGCATCAAGGATTGCCAAAAGCACATAGTTGTGCCACTGCCAGCATTGCTTCTAATACTAGAAAACAAAGAATTCCCTACCGAAATCCAGGAGTTGTCATTCACTACTGTCGCTGGTGGCATGCATAAAACCCGTTGCTCCAAGAATGATTGGAAGTTTGATTAGTGGGATCCATGGTTGGTTGGGAAATCCCTCATGGAAGAGCCAAACCAGAACTGGACCCAAGGTCCCTTCAAGGAAGAACCATTTAAGGGCTTCATAGTTTCCAAGAGTGCGAAAGATCCGTTTGGGTCCCACCAGACCCGAGATGAAGGACGCATCAGAGAAGACACGGCTGTTCGAGCATGCTTAAGGACTGTTTGGAAGGAGAACTTTATCCTGGCACATGTTCCCAATAGAGTTGGGCTGTTATCATCCCATTCCACGGTTATTAATGACCAAGCTTGAAATCATTTAGAAAGAAGATACCCTGTGTCGTGCTCAAATAACCATAGGTTTTGAAAAAGGCATTAGCAATAGGTCGTCTTGGTAATATAAAGTGCAATCAAGGAGAACTTTGCAATAGACATGCGCTGTTCATCTTCTTTGACTTGCGCAGGCCCAAAACAAAGAGAGACTCAAACCAGAGTATTGAGCCACGACATATGCGTCGGTTCCATCCAATTTCCATGACAGATTCTTCTTCGCCATCACCACTTCAAAGCTCACGAGCCTCAAACGCCGTTACATCGATTACAGCGAATCCTATGCGTCCTCATTGAATCCCATCTTTACGGCTCTCCTGCCACTACACTTGTGGCCTTGATGCGGGGTGCAGCGTGAGTTCTTTGTTGACAAATCACGTGCCATCATCTTCTGTTGTTTAGATACCAATTTTGGAGACTCCTTTCATAAGATGTGAAGTATCCTAATCTTGTTTGAACTGCTACCGCCTCCTAAGGTTGTTAGGATAGCGTTTGGAACATTCACGTGTCAACATTAATGACTTTGAATCTCTCACGTTGGTGGATCCGTTATCAACAGTTTAAGAATCATGCCAATTAGTTGAGAGAAAGAGTCCGAATGACACAAGGAATCAAGAGAGAGCGCTGATCAGGCTAGACATAGAGTTTGATTAAAATAGGGAAAGAAGTCGGTTGTATGAGAGAATGAGTTTAACTCCAATACAGAAAGGAGTGGGTCTCCAAGATAAGAGTCAAAGGTTTCTATAAATAAGTGAAGGAGTTTGAACTTTGGAGAGAAGAACACAGCGTGACAGAAGAAGGAGCTGTTTCATCAAGGAGGGACGACACCAAAGAGAAGGTATGTTATGCCCAGCTCTCTCTCTCTCTTTTTTACGCATAGCAAAAGTCTATTGATCTGCTCATGCACAGAAAAGTCCGCACGATATATCATGACTGATGTTCCCAGCTTCTACTCCCAAATTATATGGTCTGTGGGGGATTTTCAGCACAACAAACCATATTATCAAGTCCCTTTCATGACTAACCAAAACCACCGACTCATATTCCTTCTATTTGGCAATTTCTCAACTAATCAGAATTTTTATGCTTAAAGGCTTCCATTAAAAACCTCATACGGATGGAATCAATCAAGTGGTGCTATATGCGGCTTTTCAGATTCCGTGGCAACTTGAATATTGATGTCTTAGAAAATCTTGTAGATGTTTGATGCAATTGACCTTAATCAAGAAAAAGCCACTGCATTACCAACTCGATACATTGTGTATGAATCTCATCACAGCAACAATAGTTGCCTTTCCCATTCATGAATCACCAACCAAGAATATTCTCTAGTCTTGAAAACAAATACTTTAAACCAAGAATATTCTCGGCTTCACTCTTGGCTGCCGAGACTGAAGAAACTTCCCACAACCTATATTGATATCTTGATGCCTTTGAACCACAATCAAGATTGTTGGATTCTAGTTCCTTGCCACCTATAGTGAGAGACCCAGAAGACCTTCCATGCACGATGCTTAACAGGGGTTGGGAGATCTTCCTGCTGAAACCCAGAGGACTGTTCACTTTACAAGGCCCGTTCTTATGATTGTTTTAAACTGTCACCTGACAATTAAAACTAAATTTGGATACATGCAGTCCAGAACCTTTCTTCGTCAAAACGTTAGTTGTCCTATAGCTTGTCCTTAAACAAGGAAAGTTTGTATCCGTTTTAGCACTTGCAATTTGAACAAGTTCTTTTTTTATTTGAATGAGGAGAACGGTAACGAGTTTGTCGGACTTAGCTGCACTGTTGTCCTAACTTCTGTAACACATGGTAGTATTGATTGGCTGAATATTTGAAATAACAGAATGCGCTTTGTTTAACCATTATTATAACCTCATGCATAATTCCAACTTGTTAAGTCATCATATCTTCTTCTCATTCCAGCTTTCACTTTGTTGTAATTAAATACATGTGGTTGACACTCCCTACATCTGGGTTATCTGCAAAAGCAACTACTTTGCCCCTTTTTTTTTCAAACTCCAGGTACAATACAGCTGTTGCGGCTTTCCCATTTTAGACGTACCATATGAGATGTTGAAGCCATCTTTTCTCATTCCATTCTATACTAAGGTTCTGTTTTCTCTTGATCTTCAGGACTTAGAGATGGTTGACGAGAGCACTGCTGCTATGCGTGGCATCCAGGAGCGGCACCAGTTGTAGAGGGTCTCTGTCGAGGCGAAGCTTTGTCTTCTCACCTCACTCTGACCTTTACGTGGCATCCGGGAGCAGCACTAGTCGTAGAGGGTCTCTGTCGAGGCGAAGCTTTGTCTTCTCACCTCACTTTGACCTCTACGTGGCATTTAGGGGCGGCACTAGTTATACAGGGTCTCTGCTGAGCAAAGCTTTGTTTTCTCACCTCACTTTGACCTTTACGTGGCATCTAGGAGCGGCACTAGTCATAGAGGGTCTCTACTGAGGTGAAGCTTTGTCTTCTCCCCTCACTTTGACCTCTACGTGGCATTCAGGAGCGACACTAGTCGTAGAGGGTCTTTGCTGAGGCGAAGCTTTGTCTTCCCCCCTCACTTTGACCTCTACGTGGCATCCAGGAGTGGCACTAGTCGGAGAGGGTCTCTGCCGAGGCGAAGCTTTGTCTTCTCACCTCACTTTGACCTCTATGTGGCATTCAGGGGCGGCACTAGTCGTAGAGGGTCTCTGCCGAGGCGAAGCTTTATCTTCTCACCTCACTTTGATCTGCATTCAGGAGTGGCACTAGTCGTAGAGGGTCTCTGCCGAGGTGAAGCTTTGTCTTCTCCCCTCACTTTGACCTCTAGGACTCGGATACAGTTGGTGAGGAGCACTACTACATAGCATCCAAGAGCAGCAATAGTCTTAGAGGATCTTTGCTAAGGCGAAGCTTTGTCTTCTCCCCTCACTTTAACCTCCGTGAGTTAGAGACAGTCGGCGACACATACCATTGTTGATGTAGGTTGCAGCCCAGGTGAAACAACAATTGTTGGAACATCATTCTTAATGCAGGTGAAGACCAAAAATCTACTTGCAGCCATTTCCCTCCTTTCATTGCTTACTTGCTTGCTTCCGAAGATACCTCATTCTTAACGCATGTTACCCATTCCCTTTTTCCTTTTTTTTTTTTTAAGAGACATGATGATGTTCTCTTGACCACTCGCAGCTTTCTTAAAGGTACATATACCCTTTTTAAAGTTGTGGCTAAACCTGAGGTAACTTCATAGGTTGCCTACGTACCCAAAAAAATGGGATAAAGCCATAACGTAGTTTGAACAAACAAATGTGCTCTACCTTTTGCCTAGATGTCCCTTTCAGGCTTTGTGTCTAGCGAGAAACTAGTTTTGATGGGTCATTCACAGTTTATACTCTTGCGAGACAAGAGTATTTCAATGAATTTTTTTTCTTTTAAATTTTTTTAGCTGTACACATTTTATACTCTTGCGGGTCAGAAGTATTACAATGATTGATTTTTTTAGCCGTACACAGTTTATACTCTTGTAGGCCAGGAGTATTACAATTGATTTTTTTTTCTAAGGATAGTATCTTTTGAGAAACTTTCCACTGATAGGGCCTAGACGAATCCCTTCTAGTGTAACAAGTAGGTAGGCTCCATTGGAGTAAACTTCTCTCACTACATGAGGCCCATCCCATTTTGGATCAAACTTCTTCCCAGAGCGATGAGACATGATGATAGGTCATTGAATTGCAAGCACCAAGTCACTAACTTGGAAAGATCGACGCAGAACCTTCTTGTTGAAGGCACGAGAGAGGCATGTGTGGTAGCATTCCAGTCTTTGTTGCACTTCTAATCTCTTTTCCTCCAATGCTTCAAGTTCCGCCAAACAAAGTTTTGCATTCTTTTCGTCAGTGAGTCCTTCTTGAATAGCAACTCGAAGTGATGGAATTTGACATTCCAATGGAAGAACCGCCTCTACTCCATAAACTAGGGAGTATGGTGTACAATGAGTGGGAGTTCGATATGAGGTACGATATGCTCATAGTGCTTCGCCAATCCGCTCGTGCCAATCTTTTTTGGATTTGGAGAAAACTTTTTCTAGCAACTTACAAAGAGTTTTGTTGAAAGCTTCTGCAAGTCCATTAGTAGGGGCATTGTACATAGTTGAGGTTCGTTGTTTGATGTCAAACCTCTCACAGAATTGATCCATCAAGATGTTCTTGAATGGTTTCCCATTATCCGTGACGATGTAACGAGGAATCCCACATCGATAAACGATGTGGTTTTTAATGAATTGAACCACAGTCTCTTTCTTTACCTCCTTGAGAGGAACAAATTCAGCCCACTTCAGTCCACTTCTAGAAGTCATCTGTTGCTGCCAAGATGTAAAGATGTTGCTTAGATGACTTAGGGAGCGAACCAACCACATCAAGGCCCCATCCATCAAATGGCCATGATGCAATCGTAGGGTGTAATGGTTTAAGTGATTGGCGAATGAAGTCTCCGTGAAACTGACATGCTTGACACCTTTTTGCATACTCAATTGAATCCTTCACCATTGTGGGCCACTAGAATCCCATTCTTTTTAGTTGATTATGGAGTTTTGGTCTAGATTGATGAGCTCCACATACTCTCGAGTGTGCTTCTTCAAGAGCTTCTTGGACTTCATCATTCCCAAGACATTGCATGAAGACACCATTGAAGGAGGGATGATAAAGTTGATTGCTGTAGTATAAGAACCGGGGTGCACAACACCGTATTTCGGTCTTATGCTTGGGATCTTCTAGTAGTTTTCATATTCTAAATAATCTATAAGAGGTTGCCTCCAGTCCTCGACCTTAGCCATCATCACTGAAAGCACGTTAGTTTCCCACGATTCACCATCCTCGTCATGTGAAAATAAAGGAGGTAGTACCCATCTTTGGCGAACATGAACGTATACCGAGGATCATCCTTTGTCTCGAGATTGACCTGTTTTAATTTATCAACAGTAGCTTTCCCCCTTTCTTCGAAAAGCGGTGGGGCATCTTCGAGCTTATCGCCTGAAGAAGAAGACTCCTCATCAAAGTGTTCTTCAATGGTCACAAGGTTTACTTCCGTAGTAGTCTCTTCAACAGGAGAATTTTCATCGATATGTTGAGAATGGGGCTAGTTAGTGTGGATGATTGTTAGTCTCTTAACTAGCAAAGCATCCTTTGAAGACACTTCAAGCATAACTTGGCATCTCATATGAGAAAGAAGCAAACTATGTAGCTCTTCTTTTGATTTGAAAGTGATGAAAGGTGCTTTATGTCTCCTTCTTGACTTCTTTTTATGTAACTTAGAACTTTCAACATTATTTTGCAAGTTGATATTAGCCAACATGTCAGATTGTAGTGGCTCCTTTTAATCAAGCATTGGAGTGGGTTTCTACCCTAACCACTAGAACACTGAAGTGTGTTGATTTGATCGGCATGTCCTATCGAAGATAGATAGATGACTTCTCATCACAATCTTTTTCTTTTTAGCTTCTTTGGTAACCTACACTGTGATATGGTTTATCGCTGCCTTTTTACCAGAGATTTTGATGGGTGGCTCTGGTGTGAACCCGATGCCCGAGTGGGAACTAGGAACCTTATGTCCTTTCCTTAATAGCTTGTGTTAGGTTGGTATCAATCCATGTATCTTTTCTCTTATGAGGTCAGGAAGAAGTTTGGTTAGTGGTTTAGACTCACCTCTTCCATAGCTTGCACTTTCGATTAGCCTTCCAATCTTGGGATTACACCATTCTTTACGACATCTTCTAATTGGTGACATGTCTTCCCTTGTGAGAGCTATTGATGAGGTCACAAAACCTTTAAGTGGAGGCTTTTCAACTAAGGGCTTTTCGATCGGTGAGATTGGAAGAACTAGCTAATCCTTAAGCACATTAAAGTCATCACGAGAGAGTAGGCTTGAGTTGTGGTGATATAGCTTCAAACGGGGATTGTCTAATTCTTCATTGAGACTTGGGAATGTAACGAAGTACAAATCTTGGCTTTACAACCTCAGACGGTCTTTTCTCCACCTTAGATGTTTTGAAAAGTAATGGTGTAGGTGTGGTCCATTTATCATCCTTCATTACGTTAGATGATGAATGACTCTCTTTTGCAATTTCATTGCCCTCTTTAGACTCATGGATCTTAGATGTGTCCTTTGTAGAAGAAGCTTCACTAGTTATGGTTTTCCTGAAGGAAGGAACTGAAATAGGAAGGGCTTCTAGAATCGTCTCCTTCTCCTCATAGAATTTAGCATCAGTAAAATAGGCCTTAGTTTTGGCAAATGGCTTGTCTTCTATAACCACTCACTTTTGAACCCTGTCATGGTAATATTTGAAGCATTGGTGCCAACTAGATGGCACAACTCCGGCCTCATGTAACCATGGTCATCCAAGAAGCAAGTGATATGAAGTTTTTGTATCAATAACATGAAATAAATCCGAACTGGTGAGGTCTTCGATTGTAAGCATCAGTTGAACCATGCCAATTGCACGTTACCCCCTTGGTTAAAGCCTTGGATTGTCAACATGCTATGGAATAATTCATCAGTGGAGATACCAATTTGCCTCATTGTACGGATGGACATGATGTTGACACCAGATCCGAAATCAAGGAGGATTCGTCGCACCTTATGTTCTTGAACATACCCCGTGACATAAAGGGGTCTATTGTGTGGACGAGACCTAAGCTGTAGATCTTCATCTGTGAAAGTGATGGCTGCTATGCAAGAAGCATATTTATCTTCCTTGTTGATGAGTAAGAGCTCTCCTTTGTGTTGTGCAAGATTGGTCAAGGCATGAGCTACAGTAACTCTAACGTCCTCTGGGAGAAGAAACACATTGGAGAGGCCAAGATGAACTGGTACATCTACTACCAAACCCCCACCACCTTGGTCTAGCTTTTTAGAACTCGTTGAGCTCTTATAAGATATGTCCAAGTTTTCTTCTGAAGGTTCATCTTCAACATGTGTTGCATAGCACGTCACCATGTATGGGGATTCATCATCCTCTGGTAGAAACCCCTTAGGCATGTAATCTCTTAAGGTTATGGTTTTTTTTGCAGGTTGTTTAAGGACCTTGGTTGAAGGAGCAGGTGGTACCAATGACATTTTATCCCTTGTAGATTTCTTCTTCTTTAAGCTAACTTTATGTCGGTCCTTTGTTTTTCCCTCTTTGGTCGCAAAGATGATGAGTCTAGTTTGAACTGAGTTTGACGCTTACGCTGAGTGACAAGAGTTTACCCTTCATTGTCCTCATCTTCATACATTGACAAACTATTGTTCACTATCCTATAATCTTTTGATTTTTTATCTAAGGATATAGAGCACACTTGCCCCCAATACGGAGAGAGTTTCTTCATGATAGAAGGGTAAAAGAGTGATGTGGACTCGAATGATCCAAAAGTGATTGTGACCATGTTGGTATTAGCCATATCATCACTTGGGTCAAGCTCGATCTTTCCTGTCGGGCCATCTCCATAATCTTTTCTTTTAAGACAAAACATCTTTCAACTAAATGACTAACCAACTGGTGGTAGCAACAATATTTTGGGTCATTAACGTGACCCATCTCTTCTGGACACTTTGAGGGTGGGAGTTCAATCAAGTTCTTGCTGAGTAAGTCTTTAAGCATGACGGGAACATCAGAATCTAGAAATGGATATTCCTTAGCCTTAAGCTCCTTTAAAGAAACATTCTCTCTTATTTTCTCTTAGGAAGTAGCAGTTTTTGTGACTTCCTTTTTCTTCACAAATATTTTGATAGGGGCAATGGTAATAGCTATAGCTTCCTTTGATTTGGTGGGTTTCCCTTCTTTCTTCCCTTATTTCTTTTCCTTTTGGGGTTCGCCTGGCCGCATATCCCAATGTTGAGTTATGCTGAGCTCCATGTCGTGAGCTCTAGTAGCCAACTCTTCAAAGGTGTGAGGCTTAATCCCTTTCAGGATATAATGTAGCCCCCAATGCATACCTTAGATGCACACATTTATAGCAGATGACTCAGATAGACGATCCTTGCAATTGAGTGCTAGGTTTCTCCATCGATCAATTTAGTCATTCACTTCTTCATCCTTCCTCTGGCAACAAGCGGAAAGTTCCATAATGCTTACAGTACAAAGAGTACTATAGAAGTGGTTGAGGAACTCTCACTCCATCTAGTCCCAACTGTCAGTGGAACCGGCTTCAAGATCAATGTACCAATTGAATGCATTTCCTTGCGAGGAATGAACAAATTGCTTCACCAAGAGGTCACTAGAAGTGCCAACATTATGACAAGTTTCAACAAAATGAGCAACATGTTGTTTCGGGTTGCCCTTTCCATCGAATTGTTGGAACTTTAGTGGTTGATAACCCATCGGCATGAACATTTGGTCAATGCACTAGGAATATGGTTTTGAGTACAATAATGAGGATTGAGGTGCACCGCCATATTGAGCATGAATGGTATCAACAATCATATTTTGCAACTGTTGAACCAAAATGGAAGCAATAGAGGCTTTTCTAGAGTTCTCCTCATTGCTGTCCGTAACAATACGCTCTTGTTGCTCTTCATTGAAGGTAGATTCCTTGTCGGGCATGAACCCAAGCAGATGAGAAGGTCCACTAGAATCTTTAGGCTGCTTCTCAAGCTTATTCATTAAGGAAGCAATTTGAAAGTCTTTCTCACGGTTGCTAAGCTAAAGTTTTTCAATATCGGTGGCCATTTATGCTAGTTGTTCATCCACAGTAGTAGCTCCCATCATCATCACGTTCATAACAGAGGTTGACGAGTAAGAACCGCTGCAAGAAAAACCTTTAGTCATAGGAGATCCAGGAGAAAAGCCAGATCTTGAACCACCACTCGAACTCTACATGTCAGGAATGAAATCTTCATCGGCATGAGGAGACGATGGATGCAGCGGTGTGGTTGATTCACTAACAGTTCCTCTTCTAAGGATCTCATGCCAGGACTCCCCATTTGCAGAATGTGCTCTCCTTTCTCCAACTATGGAGTTAACTAATCGAAAACCTTTAGCGGTAGCCTTGGAGCGTGTGATTGGTCCTTCATAGGGAATAGGTGGAGAAGTGACATCAGAAGAAGTAGAACTTCCTGAAGTGGTCTTCTTGCTTTTCATGTATATGGAAGTAGCAAGAACAATGTCCTTCTTTGCAGGTGCCATAGTGATAGTAGAAACATTGTTGATGTTGACAATAGAGATGAGAGGAGAGAGTGTCCCACCAGGCGTGCCAGAAATTTGTCGACACAAATTTCATGTATTAAATAAACACAAAATGTGAGGGCAAATTATAAATATAAATAATGATGAAATGGTACAATTCTCTTGGATTACACCTTTTAAGTGAGTGCAACCTCTGATTAACCATCAATGTTGAAAGCGAGGGCCTGATGGTGTGTTTCTCGGCTTTAGGTGTGTTGATGTGGCTTTCTCTTTCACTCTATGCTTTGCGATTTCTCGGTTATGGAAAGAATTTCTCTTCTAGAAGGACTTTTGTGTGGCTTGATCTCCTTTAAAGAATTGAACTTCAAGTGCTTTGAATGTTGGTGTAGATTTTCTTCATTCTAGTCTTCACTGTTTAGAGGCTTTTTGGAGAAGAACTTTAGTGGAGAACTTTTGAGAGTTTTTGGATCCCCCTTTCAAGTTCAAGTCTTGAGTATTTATAGACTCTGAAAATTTTGATTCATGGGAAGTCTTGTGCCACTTGTAATAATCTGGGATTTTATCTCATTTGATCTATATCTCTTATTTTGGTAAAAGATTGGATTCAGCTCTAAGATTTCTCTTTGATTATAAAGCTGTCATATGTGTAACCAACCTTTAAAGATAAGATTCATATCTTTGACCCGATTACTTTTCTTGGGTTGTGGGCCAAATAATGGGCTTGAATCACTTAGATTTGCAGCCCGTGGATCATTGTTTATCAACCCGTATTTATGCTTTAATGAGTTACCTGTATGGGTTTTAAACCCATTTATAGTTTATACAAATTTTAAGTGCCTACAATGATTACATTACAGGTGGCTGCCAAACAGGCTACAAAATTTCTTATAGCTATTTCAAACACATAATGTTCAATTCTACGTGAATGGATGTAATCAATGAGACCTGATCATCTCCAGTAGAATCCCGTGGCAATAGCCCATAGGTATATCCACAGGCTGACGTGATAGCACCTATAAAGGCAAAACACTCGTCCCAATCAAAATCAATGAACCAAAAATGCCCTTAGCTAGCTAGAGACTTCTGCCACAGAACATCTACCCACATTTGTTCATTTAAGACTGACGTCGATTCAACTTTTGACCATAAAAGCATAAAAAAGATAGAAAAACCGACAAGGTGACTAGACAAAAGATTGAATTGAGATCCAATAGAAAGTGATGGATTTATCAAAGGATAAGCAATAAAGATTCAAATCTCTTATGATTTCAATCAAATAATGATTTCACAATAAAAATTCAATAGAAATTATAGATCTATCAATGAAGAAGAAGAATGATAGGTGTATCATAAGGGACTTTTACCCTTCCCTAAACCATGATGCGGCGTCTAAAACACTAAGGTTTGTTTTCTATTGAAGGTATAAGGGTTCTCTAATGAATGTATGATTTTGGATTTAAATTCTATAGGACTTACCTAAAATGGAGTAGGGTGTTACAGTTCATGATCTTGTAAATATAATGTCATTTAGAAAAGTTGTGGTTCACATACAAACAAAGTATATATAACTCATAATGATTAATAAAATTTTCAAGAAACAAATTACTAAAGCTCATTGAAGTATGAATGCCTCAAACTTAAGGCATGAATGCCTTGAACCCAATGTATAATTGCCTAGGTAGCATTAATGTGATTCTAGTTACTTATCATCTTCTTCTCTTATTATTATTTTTATTTTCTTTATTTTACTGAAAATGTCTTTATTAAAGCATGTATACTTACTCTTTAGTTTGTCAAAAGTTTTATTGAAATTCAAACATATTCCTTCATAATGATTTATAAGGCCTTCTCAAATAAACATTAAACCTACCTTAACTCTTGAAGTGATCACATATTTTATTTTTTCTACCTTGGCTTGGTGTTAGGGCATAATCCAGCATTAATTGGATATCAAACTTAGGTTTTGCATCATTTTGATATCAGAGCATCAATTATCCCATTTTGGTCTTGCAATAAGAAGCTTTTATATTGCTTTATAATTAATGAATGGTTTCCCAAGGCTCCATTTACAAGAAAGAAGAGTGAGTTTTGTAGAGAAGAACATATTTACACACGCACGCACACTAAACATAGTTAAATCAAAACATGGCTTGATAAGGTATGATGCATATATGCGTACATAAAAGACAATCCAAAGGTCCTACTTTTATTTTTTATTTTGTTTATCAATTAAATTTTAGTAGGTATATAATATTAATTACTTGATAAAAGGTTATTCCTATAAGCCTATTGACTATGTTAATGTGCATTGATGAGTTTTTATGAGTTAAGCCTATTTAATAAATCTGGGATGTTGAATGCTTCTTATCCTCAAGTAGAAATTCCATGTGGATTCTCTGGAATCACAAAACTAAACAAAGAATAGACCTCTTGATTTTAGTTTATTTATTGTTTTTTATCTTGTTTTTGTATGTACAAGTAGAAGAGTCTACATAGCCTATTTGTTTTTTATCTTGTTTTTATTTATTCATAGAAGCCTCTGACAGACTAATGCAAAGTATGGTAGAAAAGTGTCTTATTGAATCAAGGGATAGTTTTTTGTTTCCCTATCACACGTACAAAATATTGTCTAAGTATGGTGAATCCACCTTAAAGGCAATGGTTTTCATTTCTCAACCAAAATATGATAATAAGATATTGGATTACATTTCATCGTTATTGATTAGTTGATTCTAGTTATGTTCTTCTTATACTCCAATATATTACTATTCAATGAAGATTTATTTCGATTACCATGAAGATTTTAAGTTTTTATATTTGTAAATAATTTGTCATGAGTAAATATCCTTGCACAATCTGTTGTGTCTAATCTACCTACATATGTTTGTGATATATCTGAGTTACTACTCATGTTTTGAGAGATTGTTATAGCTTGTACTATTTTATTGCATAATATTACTTATCTTCAAGTAAGAGAGTTGTATTATGGAATAATCAGCATTTTATGTGCATTATATTGATAAGTCCTAAATTATTGAGGTGTTGCATCATAAATTTATTATGCTATATGTTTTATTATTTTTGAATTGCAATAATGGATGAGAAATTGAATCAGAAACGTGTGTGATAGTCTATTGGAATTTATAACCATAGTTAATGGTTCTATTCACTTTCATAATATAACTAAATATGATCCAAAATCTTGTAACTATCAACATAAAAAATAATTAATTAAATATGATGTATTAGGTCGATGTAACATATTTAATATATTCAAGACTGTAGTGGACAAAAAACTCCCACCACTCATAAACAAACACGTGGCAACGTCAAGCTGGACCACCCAAGCCTCAGTTCAAACCTTACCCGGACCAAAGAAAATAGATTTGGACCCCATGCAGAGTAAAACCAACTTCTCAGATGTTCAACACGCCAAATACATGCAGAAATATGTTGAACACGTCGAACTATAACACCTTCCACTCAACGACATAACAAACCTATTTTCAATGTCAAGATTGTCATCCAAATCAGATTTGCTCTAGAAGCATATCTTGAAATCTATCCAAACTGTTCATCAAGATCTAGTTAAAGGGAGTCAACAAAATCAAATCCTAACCTCCCATGATCTGAGGATAAACTCTAAAGTAGTTAGGATATAAATCCCATGAATGAAGGGATAGAGCTTCATCAAATTCTATAAATGAGGCATGATAGTCATCCTCTAGGTATAATTGAACAACTCACCTACCTCTTTCTACAACAAACCTTACTAACTTGATCGCAGGAGGTCCTTTGGTAGGTACCACACCGGTGCAAGAATCACCAAAGAAAGCGGTATGTTCCGTTTGATCACCAACTCTAGTCAGACTAAATTGAAGAAAGAAGGATTCTAACTTAATTGATTGTGTGGTGAAATTTTACCATCCACATTTTGGCGCCATTTATGGGAACATTTGTAACATAAAGCCAATTGTTTCCTGCTTCTCAATTAAGAACCAGTCGGACCAGCAAAAACGCTATCCTAAAGGAATAGCTTGAAGAGACAAGTGCTCCCCCTCAACTTGCCACCATCCTGGCATAGATCATTGCTCTCTAAAAGCAATTTCGAGATTAAAGGGTGAATACTAGCAAGAAGTGGAAAGGTTGACCCAGGAGAACAACCTTCTCAAAGCATGTCTTCCCCCATGTGGGGATGTGGAAGGGCCTAACTAGCACCAACACCTCTCCCATTCACATACCAGCAATAGAACCCTACAACAAAGTTATGGAGTCCTCTCATCCTATTGAGGATACTTTGACTCAAAAAAAAGTTTCTAAAGAAGATGTCAAATCCCTAGTTGACAAACGTCTGGAGGAGCTCAACCTATGATTTGATGTCCCCTAGAACCAGACTATCCAACAAATAACTCATAAGATGGTCAAGAATCTCGACAAGTCCTTCACTAAGACTCCCACAGAGGATATGGCTAGTCTCTTGGTTAAATATAAAAATATGCAAAGCTAGAAGTAATTGATGTACCACCAGACCTGCGGTCTAAGACTCCCACGAGGTCCCAACGCAAGGGGCAAAAGTAATTGATGTACCACCAAACCTGCGGTCTAGGCTCAGCCCAGCTAACAACTAACATAGGAGCAGCCCCAGTAAGCAAACGAAGGTGGAAGACAAGCCACCTTGTGAATTCACACATCTCAACATGTCTATCCAAACTATCCTTCAACACATAAAGCATGAGACCTACCTAAAGTGGCTTGAGCCCATGAAAGGAGATCTAAGCATCAATGATCAGTCTAAACATTGTGCCTATCACAAGGCTAAGGGATACAAGATGGATGAATGCAAGTCTCTACGCCTATAGATAGAGGATCTCATCAAGCATGGATATCTCAAAGAATACATTTCCAACAATAAAATGCAAGTAGTACATTCCCCATGGGAAGAGAGGCCCCCTCACAGGCAAGTGGTCAACACTTAATAGCAACAAACCTCAAATCCCGTCATTTACACCATTCATGGAGGGCCCCAAACGAGAGAATCTACCAAGTCATCCTTGAGGAGTTACCACTGAAAGGCAGGATCGATATGCTATGTGTTCTATATATCTCAAATGGCCAAGATGATGCCAAAAATCATATAAAAAATAGCAACATGGGCTCATCATCTTCTCGGATCAAGATCTGGAAGGAGAGCTTTGTCTACATGATGATGTCTTACTTATTTCACTAAAGATCTCCAACTCCGAAGTAAGGAGAACGATGTTGATACTGGTAGCTTCGCAGAGATACTCTTATCTTCAACCTTCCGTCAAACGAACCTTAAGAAATCTAACTTGGAGCCTTATTCTTCCCCCTTGATTGGATTTGATGGTCAACTCACACTAGCCTTAGGAAAGATAAATCTCACAGTGTCCCTTGGATCAATCACATTAATGATAGATTTCCTAGTTGTTGAAGCACCCTCTCCATACATATCACCTGTGCCTACAGTTCCCTACACTATAACGACTTATGGAAATTCGAGGAGACCAATCATTAGCTAAAAAGTGTTATGCACTAACAATGAAGGTCGAATAATAGCAATCAACCTCATTGGATCAATAACAACTAGAACATGGATCATAGAATGCATATAGTCAATCTTAGGGTCCACAAGCCTCCACGGCTAAAGAATTTCAGCAAATAATATTGGACTTCAAGAAGCAAAATCGTGTCACCCATATTGGAGCCCACACAACAAAAAATACAACTTTTAGTGGCAGTCACTGATTACCACTAAAGGTTAAAAAACTGCCACTAAATCTATTAGTGGCAGCCAATATCCCACCACTAATGGATGTGTTGTTGATTGATTTAGCGGTGGCTTTAATGGTGGTTTTGAGAACCCGCCATTAATTAGGTAAGTTACCAGTGGAGGCCACGGACCGCCGCTCATGGAGACATTAATTACTAAGTCACAATAATTAGTAGCGGTCACTAGACCGCTACTAATAACATTTGCATTACATTTAGCATTGCATATATTAATAGCGGTAGTCTAGTGACCATCGGTAATTGTATTTTTTTTTAATTCTAAAAATGGATAAGAATCTATATATGCCATTTCTGCCAAAATTTCGATAGAATAACGGCTATAATATAGACTCTTGAGGATAAAAAGTGATCCCCATCACTTTATATAGTTACCTAATAGTCCACACAGTTTATAAAAATGAAAAAGTAAAAAATATATATGCATTTAACAAAAAATAAAAAACTAAAGTATGCGTAAGAAAAAAAACGATCATTCATGTTATATATCAAAATACAAACTAAGTATTCATAAAAAAAAATAATACAAATAAAATTTCAAAAACAAAATGAAATATGTTGAATGGCAGCCCGGGGATCCTCCGCACGTAAGATAAGCCATCAATCTTGATGTTGTTCCCTCACTGCAATATATATATATATATATATATTATTAGTCAACTTAAAAATATCGATTGAAAATTTTAAAAGCTAATTATAAAATAATAATACAAATGATTGTTATACATGTTTCAAGCATCTTTCTCATCTCAGTCATCTATGCATCTCTCTCTTCCAATTCCATCCTTCGGGTTGCTTCTCTCTCTTCTAATTCCCTCATTTGGGCTGCTTCTCTTTCTTCAAATTCCTTACTTTGGGCTGCATCTCTCTCTTCAATTTCTTGCATTTTATCTTTAAAAAGCTTCTCTATGTGCTCATTATTTTCCCTTGTCCATTCTATCTCACTCTTCAAAGCATTAACCTCTTCAACACGTGCAGTTAAGGATGAGCCAAATACACTAGTTGGGGTCACACCAAAACCAAGCCCTCGTACCCGACCATGTCTCTTTGGTCCCATGATCTGAGAGTACACATCAGTTCGAGAGGTCAAGTCTTGTGACCCCTAAGGCTACAAAGCCAACAACTCTTACATATGATGCTACAACAACACGATATTAAATTAGTATAATAAACATTTTTATTAAAGATAACAATGTTGCAAATGTTTTTAATTATTTGGATTACTTAACACTTACAATTTTATCTGCAACTTAATTATTCACTGGTAACCTTGCTTATTTACATGAGTTTTAATAAATATCAGAGCATGGGAAAGCTCAACACAACTCTTTTGATGCCGTAAAAAACAAGTGAGAATTAAATATGATCAAATATACATATTACACTAAAACACAATAGATTATAACATTTACCTCCTCATGGCATACTCTCCTAAGACTCTTCATCCTTGATGTGTGAAGAATATTTGGGTTGGACCTATTTACTTTATTTATTTCACTCCTCCTCTGTAATTGCAAAGATTGTATATCAGTATAGTAATTTATTAAAGTATAAAATAATTAATTATTTCAAGATTGAAACATACATTCCCTTTGTCTGAGTCCCAAAACTCAACAAGTATATGTCACTAATCCACAACCACACGGGAAGGTACAACTACATGTGGATTCACCACTGGTAGGTAATATTTATCTTTCAATTTATGCTTATGGTCCCTCCATTTCTTCCCAATATCGGCCACCACATAATCTCTTACTCCAGGAAGAACGTCCAAGTTTTCCTCCAATGCAGTTGAAGTCTAAGAACATTGTAAGAATCATATTATTGTAATAATTTGTGAGAATTGAGGAAAATATAAAATTGGAAATAATCATACTTACCAAGAGTCATGCCCATGCCACATTCTTCGACTCTTCCACCACTATCGGCCATGTTGAATGGTGTATAGGTAGCAGTTGACCATCTTTGGCTAAAACACCACAATACGAATTGAACTTTGTAGCATTGTCACCGATTGGCTTCCCATCTATAAAAATAACTTCTATTTTTTCCCATTCCCTTAAATTTGCCAAATCCCTGCATATTATGGGACCCTGTCCCCTTCTCCTTGCAGGTGGGTTTTGAGCCTTCATTTATTTAAGAAGATCAGACATATTTAAATTTTGAGAATATATGAAACAATGATTTTCTTTAATTTCAAACAATGAATTTATACTAACAAGTGTAAAAGAAAATAGAAAAACCCAACAAACAAACATGGTATTCCCAAGGAGTTGTTAGATACGAAGTTCTTAAATAATTTTAGTTTACTTAAGGCATCATCACACATATATAGTATGCTAATTATATTCAGTCCACGGGGGTAAAGTATTTCTTACATAAAAACATGATAATTGTGGACATCAGGGTTTGGGGGGTTCAGGTTCTCCCACCCGCCCATGGTTTCTAGGCCCACTCTTCGACGCATGATGCAGATGCGTGAAAAGTCGCTAACCCTTTTATGAGAGGGGTAGGCTTTTTTGTGAGTCGCCACCAATTCTGGGTTACCCTATGGAGTTGGACATCAGTTCTCCTCTTTGGGGGAAGAGAAGAAGTCTAGACCCGAAGGTCTAAGGGTTAACTACTAATACTGGCCTGCATTCCTAAGATAAAGGGTAAGTTGTTTAGTTGCATTTGGGAAAGGTGTTGGGCACCCCAAGTACCTGCCTTTTTAAGGTGACTTCTTTCATTCATACATGTTTTGAATTATACTAAAGTCCATGCTTGTTAAATGTAAAGTTATTGGTCTAGACCACCCCCGTGGTGTGATCATTGCAGTTGCACCTGAGACATAATCTCAAGCTACCTACATACCCGATCTTGTATGATTCAGTGTGTTCCTAAGGTTTTGTAGGGATCAAATTGTTTGTAGTTCTAGAGGTTTGTTGTGTGTGCCAGTCTCTGTAGTCAAGTACATCTGATTGTGAGAGTGATTCAGGGTAGATTCATTTTAGATTGTTTGTATACTTATAGAGTACTCTGCGCTGCTACAAAATGTGAACAAGTTAGCGAAATGGGGGTCAGGACTATATTGTACCAATGTGAGTAGTTTAAGAACCTAATTGGGCTATGGCCAAGTCCTAGGGTCTTTGAGTTGCAAACCATTACGACATGACCCTAAGGTAAGGTGAATACTATAAAAAGTCAAGATAGGTTGAAAGGTAGTGATTGGGTAGGTTGACTTGACCTGATCTCACTGACGTAACAACTGCAACCCAAGCGTTGTCTCCCAAGTAAAGTTCGGGTATTGGATACACTTAGAAATCACAAGCGTATAGTCAACCTTACTATGATTGTTGGGAAGTTGAAAGAGGCATTTGCAATTAAGGGATCACTAGATTATGTCTATGGAATGAAATGGTTTGAAGATGAAATTAAGCTAGAAATAATCTTTTACAAGCTTAATGCCTGAATTTCACTCTAACGCCTAAATTTTCAACATCTAAATTTAATTTAGACAAAATTCAGGGGTCAGTTGCTAGAAGCTAGCAACTGATATCGGGTTTTAAGCCCCTTATGTAGGTCCTAGAAGGGTGAAAGTTATAGATAAGGGTGGGCCCCTTCTATTGTCTATAGCCTTTGCCCTAGGTCCAAAATGAAAAGCCAAACATTTAAGAACAGAGTGATTTTTAACACAGACCTAACACCTAAAATTCATCCTAACTCCTGAAATTCCTCTCAATGTATGAATAAAAATCTAGCCGTTGGAATGAAAACAGGGCCCATAGAGGTGCCTAAGAACATGGATAGATTCCAATGTGTTATTTGCTTATGTATAGACTTTAGAGAAGGTCAGGGTTCACTAGGATGGGTCCCAGATCCCAATGCCTGAATTTCTTTAATGCCTATATTTACTTATAATGCCTGAATTTTAATAAATTAAAATTCAAACGTTAGGTTTAGGACAGCCTACACTCCGGAGGGCATATCTCTCTCCATAAAATTCTAAATTAAGCGTGGTCAATGAATTTGGAAAGCTAAGAGAAAGATATTTACAGCCATATATGATAAGCCTATGTTTTTTCTAACTCCTATTTGTGAACTGATACCTAAATTTTTTGCCAACGCTTGAATTTTAAGAGATCAAAATTCAAGCATTAGGTTTGGATAATCTACACTCTAGAGGGCATATCTCTCTCCACAAAATTCGAAATTAAGCGTGGTCAGTCAATTTTGAAAGCTGAGAGAGATATATTTCCAACCATATATAATAAGTCTATGTTTAATCTAACTCCTAAATTTCCAACGCCTGATCTATCAACGTCTAAATTTTAATTTCCTTAAAATTCAGGCATTAGGCTTGGACTCAAAATCCAGTAACCTTGTTTCAGCCATTTACACCCCTTAGGGGCATTGAAAATTTTTAACATTTTTATCATATGCAAGCATATACTAGGGGAATAACATAGCTAAAAAATAGCTCAAGATCAAATCTACAAAATTCTATAAAAAATCAACTATAATTCAACTAAACTAGGTCACACAAAATCCGAATTTTGGGGTCTGTTTGAGGGGCCATCTCGAGGCCTTCCACAGCTCAAAAAAACACCAAATTAAACACATAAGTAGGTATATATGTTGAGAATAACATACTAAAATTTGAGCCTCAAACGATCAGTACAAAAATCACAATAAATTCTACACTAGGTATAGGTCAAAAACTAAAGCAAAAAAAGGCTGTTGAGCCTCTATCATGTAACCCAAATTGAATCAACCTGAAAGCACAAATTGGACAGCATAACAGCTTAGTAATCTAGCATATGAACTATGAAGTGCTTGAGATTTGAGAAATCCCTTCTTTTCCTTCTTCTTCTTCTTCTTTCTCTTCCCCTTTTTTAAGGGTTTCTAGTTACCAGCCTCCTACATGAAATTGGGGCTATTTGTAGTCCCAATTGAAAGTTTTATGTGGCTAGGGTTTAACCTAATAGAGGGTGGGGATTAGGTTAGGTGGTTTTTAGGTGTAGGGCTAGGATTGATCTAAAAATGGGTTGCTAGGGTTAATGGGTATTGTGCTAGGTTACTTGGACAAGGGGGAGGCTAGGATTAGCTTAGAGATCTAAGGTGGAGGGTGAGGATGAGGGTGTGCTTGTTCACTTGGATTGGTGACATGAACTAATGGGAGGGGTAGATTTATGATGTAATTTTAGAAAAAAAAAGTTCAAATTAATGATGTAGTAATTTATGATTTGGATTAATGATGTAATAAATAAAGATTCCAAAACAAAGGTCCACATCCGTTTTTGACTTTTTCTACTTAGTCCATGCGGACACACTAGTCAACAAGATTTACAATCCGACATCCACAAACCATTGAAAGTTTAATTTTTTGTAAATTTGAAAAAAGCTTCATTGAACTGTAAGAAGGGTAAGATGGTAAAATTCTTTATCAAAATCACCAAGGAATATGTGCAGGTTGGATCACTGGAGGTGTTTTCGTATATGGCAAATTAATCAGATATGTATGCAGGGAG
>JAOXJP010254034.1:0-21689 GCA_025762735.1 Platanus orientalis | reverse complement strand
ATGATTTCTACTAGACCTTTTTCCCTTTCTTGTGTGTAACTCTCATGATTTCTACTAGAGCTTTTTTCCTTTCTTGTATGTAACTCACAAAACTTCTTGTGAGTTCTGTTCTACATCAGATAGACAACAAATTTAAATCTAAAATTTGTTTATGCGGATTCTTTGGATTTAATCGTATGGATTGTGGATTCTTTGAATTCATTCAAGGGGATAAAAATGCCGATTTCACCTGCCGCCTCTCCCGTTCATCGTGTACTTCATTTGTGTCGCTTTCAAACTGTGTCAGTTGGTATTAGAGCTCAATTGTTGGATCCATGGCTCTTCGTTCTGGACATCAAATCCTGAACAGAACATTTATTTTGCTCTTTTATATATGATTCTTACTTTCCTTATTTTTGGTCATGTTCATGTATATCCAGCCATTTCTTTCCTCTTCTGTATATTTATTTATACAAACATCCTTTCTTCTTAATTTGTTAGTTTTTAACAAGGATTTCATGGACTATTGAACTGAGTCCATGGAAAGCTTTAGTCTTGCAATTACCCACATCCTTCTCCTAATAATTAACATAATACTTTGTTGTTTGAAAGGTTGTTTTCAATATTGGAAGATTTTTAAACATTATTGAAGTTTTAGGTCAAGCTAATTACCATGCTTATTTTGATGTGTTATTTTTTATAAGTAGATGTGGTAAATTGGTTTATATTGACATGAAAAAGGTAAAAAATTGATTTTGTTTAGTTTTTTATTTATACATGATTTTTTTTTTTGGATAATTTTGCTCAAATATAATTAATAAAAATCACTTATTGAAAAAAAATAAAAATAAAAATCAACTCATAACGCCCATGGCTTAGAGTACCTTTGAGGGTTCGAGGATACCATAATCCATTGTACTCTTCTATCTTTGGCCATTTGATAGTGAGAACTTAACTTCGGTGTACAAGTTAAGTGATACACCTACATCGTACTTTAGGCCCTGGACTGGCCTGAGCTCACAGTACACCGACCCATGCAAGGACAGGCCAAACCAGACCCGACCCATGCATACCCGTACTAGGAGGGCGTCACATGGATTTTGTTTCGGAAAGGTTGAGTATTGATTAGCTTGGAAAAGTTGCGTATTGATTAGCTGCTCTACATGACTGATCGGGCAATTAATTGAAATCTAATCAAAGGATTAAGCCTAGATTGATGATAAGTCAGTTCCACCCATGTTGCTTGCAGGTATAAGTAGTTGCATTGGAATGATGTGTTAAATGATCAGTTGCTACGTGTTAGTGCAAGATGCCAGTACTGATTAAAAGTAGGTATTGGGGTATGTTGCAATTTCTAACATCTTGTTTTTGTGTGGTTATTTAGCTACACGAAATAAACGTTCTGTCCAAGATGGTGTCCAGAACCCCGGGGGACTTCCCCATAGGCGAGGGGATCCTCTCTTGTGAGCAGATTTATCTGCATGCACAGAAAAAGAGACATATCCCCCAAAAACTGATTTTTCAGCTGTTCGGGCGGGATTTGGTAGGACAATTTAAATAGTGTCTAAAGTAAGAATGATATTAGGGCGGACACATCATATCAATGCCAAAAAAGTGATATACACTTTTTGGGGGGATATTTTTCACTTTTTGGCACTGATTTGTTGGCCCTGATGTCATTCTTACTTTAGGCACTCTCTAAGTTGTTGGCCCTGAGGTATGTATACCCTTAATTTGTGTTGGTGGATTAGGTGTCGTGTTAAGGGTATATGATTAGATGGGTCATAACTTGAACATAACCAATTTATTAATCGTGTTGAGTTAAGTGTATATGCAGGAGATGATTGGATGAATGATTGTTTAATTATTTTTATCGAGAAAAATGCTTTTAATAGCATCGATAATAAGATCATCCAACACTTTTCAAATACAAGGTCTCGTTATGAACAATTGTCACTCTAATGTATATGGATTTTTAGTGAGCAATTATTTTTTGTAAACAAATAATACACAAATGTAAATGCCTTTTTAATGAAAATTATTTTTTTGAGCAAATGATATACACTTAAATATATTTATCCAATTTTGTTACGAAAATCTGTCACCACCCATTTCACCGGTCGGCATTACACTTCAGATGCATCTTCACACCTAATGTCTGGGGCATCATGGGCGATGACACAAAAGACGGTGGCAGAAGATCCATTCTCCATTTTCGGAGGGGGCCAATGGGTGACCCATGCAAAGGACAGTTGCATAAACAGTCAGGCAAGGTGTTAATAGGAATCCCTTTCCAATTGGCTGTGACAATCCCAAAGTATAAAGGAACGAAAAGAAGAAAAAAAAATGTCTATGTTGGAGTTTCAGTGGATGTCTCAAATGGAGGGGTGGTGAGCACCTTTATAGCTACACCTAATATTTATTCTTACAATGGCACGAGTCTCGTAAAACTCCAATGAACTGATTATTTCTCCTTTCCCGAAGGTAAATTTTAGAGCATAGGAGAATGGCAAGAATTATGGATAAGTGCTGTAAAAAGTTACCACATTTATCATGCACGTCCATCTGAGACGCCTTCCCCTGGTACACAATAAGGAGAGTGCTATATTTAACTACTACACCAAGCATACTGCAATGTGGAAGAATTATTATGGAGGGTAAAACCCATATTAGAAATGTGCAAATTTGATCCATTATCGACAAACTTGATCATGTCCTTTATATTCATTGTGAAGCACAAGATTTGTCATATCTGAGGTGATATGATTTGATGTGCCTCTATCTATATACCATGCTTGATCATTAGATTGCCCTCTTAGTGAAACAATCATCACAGCAAATTTATGTGTAGGTATTTTTCCTTCATATGCATGATCTATGTGATAGATACAATTGATGGTTGAGTGCCCTTGTCGCCCACAAATTTGGCATGGAGATCAAGCTCCATTTTTAGAGTTACCTGGCTAATTGTTATTTGAAGAGGGTTGAAACACTCCTTTGTCATTTGCACGATTATTATTGGATTGAACCATTCCACCTTTATTGTTAAAATGGGAAGATCCTTTATCCTTAATATGGTAGGGCTTATGCTTAGGAGCATTATATAGGGGTGGCAATGTTTGACACGATCCGTGAACCCAACATGAAATAAGCGGGTTAGGGTTGACTATAAATATGTTTTAGGTCAAAATGGGTCAACTTGCTTTGACACGATTAATAAATGGGTTGGATTAGCGTTGAGCCATATAGTTGTGTGCCCTTAATTGACATGAGACAAATCTGGCTCACCAACATCAATTACCACATAACCTGTGAACTCGAAATGAACCCAACACGAAATAAGCAGGTTAGGGTTGATTGTAAACGTGTTTCGGATCAAAGAAGGTTGACCTGCTTTAACACAATCAATAAATCGGTCGGGTTAGGGTTGAGACATATAGTCATATACCCCTATCTTGACTCAACACGAACCTGACCCACCAACACGAGCATATGAAGCAAACAAAGAGACCAACAAATAGGGGTGGCGAAGTTTGACACGACGTGTGAGCCAAACACGACCCAACACGAAACTTGGTGGGTTTGGGTTTACTGTAATCATCTTTTGTGTCAAATCGGGTTGACTTGCTTTGACACGATTTAAAAATGGGCAAAATCCATGTTGACTTGCTTAACTTGATATTGACCCAATTAAATTAATTGGGTTTAAGTGGGTCGACTCATTATAAACCAACCTATTTAACCCATATAGTTAAATTACTTTTTTATCCCATTTAAAATTAGATTTTAAACAAAAAAAAATATTAAAGGTTATTTAAGTAAATTTATATATAAGCAAGGAATCAAAGAATGCCAATGCCTTTGTGAATCGTTCATCCCAAATTCACTATGCCTTTGTGCTCTCCTCCCTCGTAACTGCCAGTGAGTGCCGTTCTTCCTTGTCGATCAGTTGCTGATCGCCATCACTGGTGAGTATTGGAACACTCTCTCTCTATCTCTCTCGCCATCCCATCCCTTTGTTCTCTTTGCAAATTTAGGTTGTTTTTAGTTTATACTGACCTAGGGTTGATACATGAATCATCTTTGGGTTGATGGAATTGGTTGAAATGATTGTTTTCCCTGTCCTAACCTGGTTATTCTCATGTTCAAAACTAGAAAAAGGGATTTCTCTAACCTATCTCTATTTACCATCTTCAAAACTATAGAAGGGTATTAATCTAGTGTTAGTTACATCCCCCCAAAAAATGACAAAACGTTACCTTTTTGGGATGAAAGGTCTGTCAAAGTAGGGCATGGGTTGAGCTCTTGGAACGAGTTCTCTTCTCAGCCTCTTTATTTCTTCTTCTTCTTCCAACTACTGGTCAAAAACCAACATGAATATATCAAATAAATCAAATAGTACTTTTACTACAATAGTTGTGAGTTTATTTATCATCACATACCTTTTGCTGCCTCTCTCTTTCCAATCTATATTGGTCAATTAAGCTTAGCTTCTCAGCAACCTGAAGATGTTTAGAAAATTCTTCCTTCTTGTCAGGGAAAAGCCATATATTTAAGCATTGCAAAATGAATAAAATAAAAATAGAAGTGGAGTGCAGATCCAGTCATATCTCCATTGGAGATAAGTGATGTTGGGGGATGGAATGAGGTTCCACGATGAATTCTATTACAGTAAATGTTACCACAAGGATGATTACTTGACCATGAGCTTCCTTACGCCGTGTACATCAAGAAAGAGATAAAGGAATATATTGTCAAAATAATAGCTACCACACCAAAATAAAAATCAACTTTATATTCTTCAAATGTGTCATAACTCTTTACTTTCATATCACAGATCACCTTACCCATCCTAACATCATCAACTTGGGGAAAATATGTGATGGGGTATTGTAAGTGACAGAGTAACCTGGCTGACTCAGTGAGATTCACATTGCCACAAAAGCAAAAGGAAACTTTATATTGTTTCATAGGTCTATCTCTAGCTACTGCGCTGGAATCTCATGCTGGATTAAGAAATCTATTGGTATAATAAAAAAAAAGTTAGAAACTTACATGATGATCAAATTCAGCACGCTCCTCTGCTCTAAGATCACTATGAAGCTTCAAGTCAATTGGCTTAGTGCTTTCTTTCACTGGAGGTTTCACTAAGCACTGCATATGAATTAGAAAAATGTGCATCAGCAAACACATGCGTAAAAACCAGCACTGACTTAAAATACCTAGTAACTAAAATCAGGATGAATGAAGGGAATATTACATTATATTTGGAGCCAAATACCACAAACTTTTTTACTTAACATTCTGTGACTAAGTTGGATTTATAACTGGATAACCGTCTATTTACAAAATTGCACCTTTCTTTCACATGACCAAGTCGGTACATAGTTGCACCTTTCTTTCACACGAGTCCAAACTTTTCATCAAATTTACAAAATCGTATGATATTTTTTTTCTAAACCCTAAGATCTAAACCAAAAACTCCTCTAATTCTAGACCTGTGAGGAACAAGAGGCTTGCTTAATTTATCATTGGAAAATCAAAGTTGAATATTAGAATGCAAATCTAGATTTTCATTGAGGGGAACTTAAAGAACACCCTCTCTGGAAAAAAAAAATCCAGTTATCCATTCCTTAGTCCTTTAGAGAAAAGAAAAGAAAAAGCCAAATATTAGTCACCTTGACAGACTAGTTTTGTATTAATGTACATAAAGATCCTAAAGCTTCCTCTATGTTTCACCATGTAAATTAAACACACCCTGTTAAAATAGTGTAGTTCGAAAGGCAGCATTGAAAAAAGATAAAAAGAACATAGTTGCAGTTGTGATAAAATAAAGAAATTTGTACCATTGTTATGTATCTTTCTATCATAAAAATTAGAACATGAAGAAACAGAAGATCTGAAAGTATTCCACTATAACCAGACAACATTATATACTGACATAGATAATAACAAAATTAATTACAATTGAAAGTAATATTTTTTGGGTGTCTAAAAGGCCTCACCTCTGGTTCATCTGTGGTCCATGGGAGGCCTTGGGCGACTGGTATCCGCTGCTTTTCCTCCTCCGTAATGATTTCTTGCACTTTCTTCAGGAACTCTTCCTCTTTGTACCTCCCTCTTTGCTGAAATGAGAATCAATTCCCGAAGTTAATAGTTGCATGGGAGATTGAGCCAAAAAGAAAGCATTCTCCAGTAAGAAATAATTTTCAATTTATAAAATTGATTGTCATTATATTTTTTGACGAAAAAAAATCATAGTTTAAATTTCCAATTCACCGAATGAATTAAGAAGAAAGTAGCAAATCAACTTTAAGACTGAAGTAGAATTACTTGATTAAAATTATGTGATTGTAGGTACAGTTAGATATTTTTACACAGATCATTTCTAGGAATAAAAGCAATAAAGTACGATCATTTTCACACCAGGAATATTTTGGGTCGTTTCTAATAATGGGTACCTCTGTTCTTAGTTTGAATGGTTGTTGACTGGTCACTTTGAGCTGCTTCTTCTTCCATTTCCTTCCACCTAGTGTAGATGTCCCTGAGGAGTCAGAGCTCTGAAATACACAAATATTCAATCTCTTGGATGATAAAAAGCATATAGATTTCCACTTGCAGAAACCCATTACTTGATTCCAAAAAGATAAATGGGAAAATTCTTACACTTCGCCTGCTCCTTCGGCCTCCACCAGATGTCCTGCTTGTAATACTAAAGCTTAGAAAAATGAGAAAAGAAAACTCAGTCTAAATCCAATAAAAATGAAAAAAAAAAAAGATTCAATGTTTGGAGTTCTGTGATTGGTTTCTAGCTAACCTTCCTTGGCTGCTGTCTGACGAAGAAGAAACCCTGGAACCCATACCAAAATTCTCCGATGTGAAGAACAGCTCTGATGGACTAAAAGAAGAAGAAACTTCTGATTCTGGGCACTTAGGTTGCAATCCTGGTAATGCCCATTTCATTCCCTTCTTACTACTTTCGGTCTCTTCCTCTTGGTTCCCCTTCGAATCCTTAGAACCCGGAATTGAAAGAATCCTCTCAAACGCCTTAACCAAATGCATCACTCTTCCTGAACCCGTTTCAGGAATACTCAATCTGGCTTCTTCCAATAATCTGTCCCTCCTCCTCTTAATCTTCGAACTACCCATTTCATTTGACAACTCAATCTCCTCTGGATCTTGGTTACTAAACTCATTTATCGAACACCCATTACCTTCCATAGCTTTATCTTCAGACCCACCTGCAATTTCCAAGTCTTCAACACTCGGGTTCTTCTGTTCCTCACTTTCAGCTCTCGTGCTGTTCTTTGGATCATCTGAATCTTGATCATGTTCAATACTGCTCCTGCTTCGGAAGAACTCTTCTTGAGAAGCCCTGAGAGTCTCGTAAGCGATGCAGGGGCATTTCTTGAGATTACCTCCCATTTTCTCCTTGCATTTGCAAGTGGCTGTCGAGACGGCCATCTTCGAGTTCTTCTTGGCCACCACAAATCTTCTCTCTTGAATCTTATTACGGGGAGACACAATCTGATTTGGGTATTTCGAAGTTGATTTCTTTGATTTCGCTGATTTGACAACCGGGGAGTTTCCTTTCTGCAGAGGACTTCCACCCGAAAGATTGGGATTCGAATTCTCTGTCATATTGGAGATCTCTGAAACCTTTGATCGAGATGCATGTTGAACCTTAACAGGAGTCATGTTTTCCCTGTTCTTGCCGCCCAAATCCATCAAGAAAGATCGCCGGAAACCGAATTGGTGAACCCTGAATCAGATTCTCTGAAATACGAGGAGGGTTTTGAGGGCGTGAAAGGTGGTGTTTATGATTTAGATTTTTTTTCTTTTTTTTTCTTTTCATTTATTTATTTCTAAGAGGCTAGAGAGAAAGAAAGGGCGCAATAGATGGGTGGAATTGAACGTTGGGGACGGACGCTCTGGTAACGGCTAGTTCTTAGAGGCTTGAATTTCGGCGTTGGATGTTCATTTTGAATTTTGGTAAGTTAGTAGCCGTTGGATTCAAGTGATAAAGATTAAAGAGTAGGCAATGGTGATTGAGTTTGATAATAACAAATATGGTAACTAATCTCTTTACATTTACAGAATAACCCTTCTTTTAGATTATTAAGATTTTTTTTTAAATATTTCCCAACTTTTAACATGAAAACTGACAAACGTTATTGTATTTAATTTTTTTACTAAATTATTGATTATTGATAATAAAAATTAATTTCACTTGTATATTTGCTATACACTTAGTAAGTAACACTGTAAGAGTCAAGAGTTTTGAATCATCTCCATTTTAGATGAATGGAAATCCCACTAAAATTCCATTTAACACTTGACATGATGTCTGATAAAGGGTATTTTGATAAATAAATATAAGATGAATGAAAATTAATTGGAAATTATTTAATTAAATTAGTACACAAATATATTTACAAAAAATAATCCTTTACATCCCTCGTCCCCAAATTTTAAAGTTTCTATAGAGAATTCAAGGAATAGGCAATTTAAAGAGGTGGTTGACATAATAGGAGAGAACAAGAGAGAGAAGGATTAATGATAGATATACTATTTGTTAGTAGTTCTCCACCTTAAATGATATAAAGTGGTTGCTCAAGATCCCCTTTTGTCCTTGGGATGTAAGATTGTAAATGGTTTTGTTGGTTTCTCTTTCCCTTTCTTAATGAAGTTAGGTTTAAGCATCTAAGCTGGTTGGGACTTATGAATGAAATGCGATAGATACAAGGCAATCTATGAGTCCTGTATCTTTATCAAAATAACAACAATTTTATCAAAATAATAATAATAATAATAACAGTAGTAACAAATAAGAGCCCTGAATGGTTAAAAGATGCTTTTGGGTACCTATGTCACTTACCTATTTGAATGCTTTTTGATCTTCATTTATAAAATTATGCTCTTTCAACAAAATAAAAAAAATAGCCGTTGTCGTCACTAGTTGATTTGGATTCGTTGGACCTTTAGCTCTAACAATAATTTTTCTTATTTACCAAGTGGGTTTGCGATCATAGTAAAATTGCACCAAGGGTCAGCATTGAATTCATACATTTTTGTTTTAGTTATTGATGAATTGATTAGGCGCATACAAGAGGAAGTACCATGGTGTATGTTATTTGCTGATAATGTTTTATTGATTAATGAGATTAGAGAGAGTGTAAATGCAAAGTTAAAACTATGGAGGGATGTTTTAGAATCAAATGGTTTTAGGATAAATCGAACTAAAATAAAATATATAGAATGCAAGTTTAGCCAAAATAGGAGTAGAAACGAGGAGTAGTAAGAATTGATAACCAAGAGATATTTCAGAGTGACCATTTTCGTTATCTTGATACTATCATGCACAAAGAGGGAGATATTGTAGATGATGTTGTCCATAGAATTAGAGTGAGATAATCGAAATAGAGAAGTACTTCTAGATTATTGTGTGATAAACGAATACCACTAAAATTAAAGGAAAATTTCTATAAGACAGTTATAAGACCAATTATGTTTTTATGGAGCAGAGTGTTGGGCAACCAACAAACAACACATACATAAAATAAGTGTGGCGGAAATGAGGATGTTGAGGTGGATGAGTGACAAGACTAGAAATGATAAAATTATGAATGAATCCATTTGTGGGAGCTTAGGTGTAACACCAATAGGTGATAAAATGAGGTAAAATTGGTTGAGATGGTTTGAACATGTGCAACAAAGACCAATGACTGCACCAATGAAACGAAGTGAAACAATACAAGTTAAAAGTGTTAGAAAGACTAGAGGAAGGCCAAAATTGACCTGAACAGAGGTAATAAGGAGAAACATAGCAGCTTGTAATTTAATGGCAAATATGACGCTTAACAAAATGAAATGGTGGAACAAAATTCGTGTAACCAACCCCAAATAATTGGGATAAAGCTGTTGTTGTTATTGACCAAAACAAAACAAATATTTTGTCCAAGATTTGGTGTCGAGGACACCAAGATACATGATATGAAAAAAATATGGGTGAGAGTTAAATGAAATTTCAAATTCTCACCCATTTTATTCCATATGATGTCGCCTGAACACCATCCTAGACACCAAATCCTTATAGGACATTTACTCCCTTACTACAAGGAATTGGAATGCATCCAACAAATGCCTCTAGCTCTTTGTTGTATTGACACCTATCTCATTGAATGGTGTTGACAGGTATGTAACAAGCATTCCTCTATGATCTATTGGAGAAGAGGATCATGAGACTTTTGAAATAGATTTCCTTTGATTAGGGTACCCTCATGTGAGGTCATTTTTTCTATCTTTAGATTGGACTCCTTTATAAAAAATTTAAAAAAAAAAAGATTGGACTCCAATTAACACCTACAACCCACCTTATATTGCCACGCTGCCTTTAACCACTAGTCCCGAGGTTGAAAGTTGAAACACAACATCTCAAATAAGGAATCTTGAGAATGCAGGTATTGGTGCCTTTTTTAATATTTTTTTGGTAAATATAGGTGCTAAGTAAAAGATGAAATGACTTTTTTGTTTTTTAGTTTTTTTTTTTTTTGGAAGAAAATGTTCAGTGATGACAAAGTGTCTATAGTGTTTATGGTGAATTATAAGCGGACATATATTGTGTTTGGGTTCATAAAATTGTTCAGATGTAAAATAATAAGACATGAAATTCAAAAACACATCATGTGTCAATCAATGGCACACTTACATAGGCCTGTGTCAACACAGACAATCATTCTCTCTTTTTTATCCTCTCATTGGATTATGTTGACCGATGGTGGGGACGAAGTCCTTGGAGACTTGGAGTCAGTTGGTGGCCGGGGATGGGTTTGATGCTTTAGTTGCTTTCAAGTCACTCTTTACCGTAATTTTATTTTGTTCGTTACTTAGAAGTTAGTTATAAAACAAGGGTAAGGATGTTCTGTCTAGGATTTTTTGTCCATGATGGTGTCCAGGACACCAGGTGATGTCATATGGAATAAAATGGGTGAGTGATGCATTTATTGAATCTGGAGTATGCATTTTATTCCATATGACATCACCTGGTATCCTTTCCCATAAAACAATTCTTCATCTAAAATGTATGAATGGAATAGAGGTTACGTACAATGAAACCAAAACCTTCCCTTGTCTCCACCAATCTTTTTTTATTTATTTTAAGGCCACTGGAAGCTACAGACTCCCACATTGTTAGTGTGGGACCTGCACTACACGTTACAGGCGGGAGATGCATGTCAATGCAGTGACTTGAAGAATGCCTTGCTAAGGATTTTAATTATAAGGCTTCTCTTCAATATGTAATGCTATAACCATCTCTCCTAGAGCCCCGCGGATTTGGTGTGCCCCCTTAACAAACGCCTAAAGTCTGTCCATATACAGGAGCAGATACATGGCAGCAAAATGTGGAAATCACCCCTCCAAAAAAGTGCATGCAAATCCCTTTTTTGACACCGTGTGCCCACCCCTAAATACAAGCAGGCGTTAGGATTTCATTAAGGGGGCACACCAAGTCTGCACCGCTCCTAGAGAGGTATTGGCAAATCTTTACCTTGTGATTATTGCATCAATATTGCCATTTTTTTCTAGTAAAGTGGACTCTTATTTAGATTTAAGATGGGTTACATGAACTAATGTCCTTAGTTAGGGCTTCATAAAGCCAATGTGTTGGTGTAACAATATTCCACCCATTTGCTTGCCCTTGATATCCATCCTTAGCTATTTTATTAGGTATTTTATTTTTTAGTTTGTTTACATGATTGAAAACGATAGATTGAAAACTAGATAGGAGATGTTTGCAATCTATTATGCAAATATTTTTTTCTTTGGGACAGTCCTCCAAGGCTTCCTGTAGACCTTGAATAACGATCAACAAGTCTCCTTCAATGATGATCTTTACACATAGGGCATTTGCTATCCTAATTCCCATAAGGGCCACTTCACTTTCAGCTTGTAATGGTGAGTGTGCAACTCTTTTGCTGTTTTTTGCTGTTATCATTTCACCCTTTTCTGATTATAATGTTCATTCCTGTCAACTGTTTTTCCATTGAGAAGGCTCCATCGAAATTCAGTTTTAGCCATTTGTCCTGTGGCAGGTCCCATCCCTCTTTACCTCTATTCAGCACCTCTGTGTTCTTCTGAGGATTCATAGCTTTTAGTTCCTTTATTAGTATACAAGAAATTGTTACAATGAGAGCCATATCATATTGTTTATTTTCACAAACCATTGTATTTCTATTTTTCCATATAAACCAACATATGATTGCAATTCTTTCACAAATCCATCTTCTTTTATTGTTTGTTGCTTCAGGTAATTTTAGCCAAAATTTTATCCATTCTTGAAAATTAGTCATTTCGTCTTGTTTATTTCTTATTGTGATTTGTGATGCATACCACACTTTATCAATAAAGGGGCATGTAACTGGTCCATGTAGGATAGTTTCATCTTTTTCTTTACATAATGGACATTTTATATTTATATTTATTTTCATTTTGTTTAAATTCCACCTCATTTGTAGTGCTTCATTACATCCTTTCCAAATCATTTAATTTTTTTAGGGACATTTGGGTTCCACATCATATGCCATGGGAAATTATTATGTATATGATTATTAACAAGACTATTTATATTATTGTTGTTCTATTCATTAATATTATTCTCATTACCATTATTAGTTTTATTATTATTATTATAATTATATACCTCGTTGCTTGTTATGTATATTTATTTTATTGTGTTCCTCATTATTATTATTGTTAACATATTGTGTTATTATCTTGAGTAGGATTATTATATTCATTAATCTTATTGCTGTTATTTCTAGAGCTATTACTGTTATAGTTATTATTATTGTTGTTGTTGTTGTTGTTGTTACTTATTATTGTATTCCTTTTATTATTATTTATTTCGGGATTGTTAGCTACTTGTATGTAATATCCAGATTTTTTTGTATACGCACCTTTTCTATCATTGCTCCATATTAGTTTATCCTCATGAGTGTTTTAACTTATGATTTTTTTTTTTATTTCTTCCATTTCATTCTCAATTATTTTGTTTTGTATTTTTTGTATATCCCATTCATTTGTCTATCTATTTATTATATATTTCACTTTTTCTATGTTACTTTTCCTTGGTTTTTAGTTAATATCTTAAAACCATTTATTGTGGGGATCTATGGGTCATTCCAAAAGTTAATATTCTCCCTATTTCTTACTTCCCACCTAATATCATTTTTTTATGATTTCTCTACCTTCTATAATGCTTTTCCATCCCCAAGAATTGTTTTTTGGTATTTTTGCTTTGAGAAAATCTTTGGTTGGGAAGTATATTGATTTTAATAGTTTCACCCATAGGGCATTTAGATGTTTAATAATTCCTCATGTTTGTTTGGCTAGTAAGGCTTAATTAAAGGCGTGTATATCTCTAAATCTCATCCCTCTATTTTCTTTGTTTTGCTTTAGAATTTTTCATTTAATCCAATTTATTTGTTTTTTTATCTTTTTATTGGCCCCACCAGAAGGCTCTCTATTTTTTATCTATCGAATTACAGATTTTCTTTGGTAAGAGGAAGCATGACAAGGTGTGTGATGGGAGAATTGTTATAACTATTCTTAGTAGGATCTCCTTTTTGGCTTGGGTTAATAATTTTTCTTTCCATCCTTGTGTTTTCTTTGATGTTTTCTCTTCTATATATGTGAATAGGTTATTCTTATTTTTTTAAATATTGGATGGTAGGCCTAAGCATTTACTGGGGTTCTATGAATGTTTAATGCCTAGTGTATGTATGATTCTTTCTATTAGTTGGTTTGAGGTGTTTTTACTAAATAGTATTTCTGATTTTTCGTAATATATTGTTTGTCCTAAGACTATGTTGAAGTTTTCCATAAAGTCTTTTATAATTTTAGTGTCCTTGTTCCTAATTTTTGTGAGTATATAATAATCATCAGCAATTAAGAGATGAGATATTATAGGGCTAGGTCTTCTAACTTTTATTCCTTCTATTTTCTTTTTCTCTTCTAGTTTTCTTAGGTTAGCTAATAGTCCCTTCATGCAGATGAGGAAAAGTGGTGGTGATGTTGGGTCTCCTTGCCTAAGTCCTCTCGTATGTATTATTCTCCTGGTTGATGATCCTTTTATAAGTATGTTGTATGATACTGACTTTATACATTCTTTAATCCATGCGATCCATTTTCACTGAATCCCATTTTGTCCATTATTTTTAGAAGAAATATCCATTCAAATCTATCATACGCTTTGCTCATATCTAGCTTAATTTCCATGTAGTGATTATTGGTTTTATTAGTTTTCATAAATCTTAGTATCTCGTGTGTGATTACTATGTTATATGTTATCTGTCTTCCTTTTAAAAAGGCTCTTTGGTTTTTCAATATTACTTCCTTTTGTTTGTTTCCTAACGTTTTAGATAGTATTTTATATATTACATTACATAAGCTTATTGGTCTAAATCGTGTTATGTTCTCTAGGTTTTTTATTTTTGGAATTAGAGTTATAAAATTTTTATTTATTTCTTCTATTAGTCTATTTTGCTTTAGTATTTTTAAAATTGCTTCTATTATATCATTTCCCACTATATCCTAGTATTTTTGGTAAAAACCTGCCTGGCATTCATTAGGTCCTGGTGCTTTCAGTTTACTAAGGTTGAACGTCGCTTTCTTAATTTTTTCTCTTGTTATGGGCTTATTTAGGAATTCTTTTGCTATATTTAATAGTCTTCTGTCTATAGTTTCTAGTGTATCTTTTATTTGTTATTCATTAGTGTGGACGTCGAGGCCCACTTCTCCTCGAGGGTTGCCAACTCTTTCTGTGTGAAAGTTGGGCTTTGCTTGGAGTTGCCACCAACTTGGGGTTTAAACGACAGAGTTAGACGTCGGTTCTCCTCTTTGGGGAATAGGAGAAGTCTAGACCCGAAGGTCTAGGGGTTTAACTCCTATCACTGGTCTACGTTCTTGAGATTGAAGGAAAGTTGTTTGGTTACACTAGAGGGAGGTGTTAGGCACCCTAGATACATGTCTTTTTAGGGCAGCTTCTCCCACTTACACAAGTCTTAAATTAAGTCAATGCCTAAGCTTTGCATATTATAAAGTAGGTGTTTGCTGGACTTTTCTCAGGCCTAATGCTTGATTTTATCTTCAACACCTGATTTTTCAACGCCTGAATTTAATTCAGGGTAAAATTCAGGCGTTGGTTTTTGGAAAATCCAGAAACTGGCATTTATATTAACTTATTCTAATTGTAGGAGACCCCTCTTGGATTGGACCTTTAGAGGGATAGTAGACCCCTCTAAGATATTTTTGGTTTGGCTCTTTAGGGTTAGGGTCGACCCTAAAATGAGGGGAAGAAAATAGAGAAATAGTATTTTCTGTGTTACAGGTTTAACGCTTGTATTTCATCTCAACGCCTAAATTTTAATTCAGGATAAAAATCAGGCATTGAAAGTTGATCATATCAGTATGTTCATGTAATCTTTTAAGATGATTTGGTGGGTCTCAGTGCTGTGGGACCCATGGTTTGGGTTAAGGGAACTTTCTTAGGGTTACACTGTGCAACCCTAGGGGTCATGGCTTTAGGCCACGTGGATATATGATCTCCCAAAGTAGGCCACTTGATCATCTGTTATAGGCCTAAAACCTATTTTTTGTTTCGACGTCTGAATGTTCAACGCCCAAATTTAATTCAGGAGAAATTCAAGTGTTGGGTGTTGGAATTAGCAACCAACCTTGGTTTTTGCGCCATAGAGGTGGGCCCTAGAGGGGTTGGGTTTCTCCTAGGTCTTTGCACTATACTTAGGGCACACACACACTTAACCAATTTTGGAAAACATGGTTTTTAACCTAGGCATAACACCTAAAATTCACTCCAATGCCTGAAATTAAATTCAAGCGTTGAGAAGGAAATAGGGGCACACAAAGGTGCATATGCATAGGATTGAATTCCAAAGGATATAGCAGCCATAGGACATGTCTAGAGAAGAATCAGGGCTCTCTAAGGTAGGTCCCAGATCTAAATGCCTGATTTTCCTCTTGACGCCTATTTGTTTAACTCCTAATTTGTAATTTCATAAAATCAAGCGTTAGTTACTAGGAGAAAATCCAACAACTCGATTTCTTGATTTTGAAGCCCTTAGGGTTTTGAAAAAAAATTATGAAATTGTGCATGCTAACAAACAATATATATAAGAACATCATATAAAAAATTGGGCCTTAGATCATGCATATAAAATTCAAACAAAAATACCCAAATATTCAACTCAACTAGGTCTCAAAAGACCTAAATTTTTTAGTCTGTTTGGAGGGATATCTCAAGGCCTTCCACAACTTCTAAAGTCATGAAATTAAATACGGTAGCTAGCATATATGCCTAGTCTAACATAGTGAAATTTGGGCATCAACATCCCTCTACAAAATTCACAAGAAAATGAGCAACAACACATGCTCAGAAATGGAAGCAAGTAGAGGCTGTTGAGCTTATACTGTGTAACCCGTTTTTAAGCAATGATTTAGCATAAATTGGACAGCATAACTACATGCAAAATTGACATATAGATGTGGAGAAATTGAAATTGATGTGAGTTAAGGCTTACCATGGGTCCAAGTAACCTAAGGTTGAGAGCTCATCTTCTTTTTCTTCTTTTTCTTCCTCTTTCCTCTTAGAATTTTTAGGGTTTTTGTTGCTAACCTAGGGCTGCATGAATTTGGGGCTATTTATAGCCCCAAATGTGATGTGGTGGAGGGTTAGGATGGGTGTTAAGTCATTATGTAATTTGTCAATTTCATTCCAAGTGTGAGCCTGAGTGTCTAGTGTGGAAACCTTCACCGTGACAAGGAAGAGGTTCAAGTGCTACAAGCCAAGGCGTATCAAGCAAAGAACCCAAGAAGAACCAAAGAGAAGTACCAAGTCACCATCTTCGAGCCCAAAAGGTAAATCAGGTATAAAACCAAATGGGTATTGGGTGGCTACTCTAAGAGACCCATAAAATACCAATGTTTGATCCTAGGAAGGCCTTAAGACCAATGTATGTCCCTAGGTGCAATTGCTCAAAAACCACCCATTGAAAAATGAGTCGAGAAGTGAGTATGGACATCTCAACTTAAAATGGCCATATATTTTGATCCCGACATCCACTCAGAACCCACGAGTTCTCAAAATGATTGACTCGATGAGCTTTTTCCAAAATTTTTAAAATTGATTGCTATTTTTGTAATTGATTTGGGAAAAATCGATTGTGAAATCCATAATCAATTTTGAGTATCTAGAGATTAAAATCGATAAGCCTAAACCGATTGCGATATAAGTTTTGAGATTGTAAATTAGTTTCTAAACCCTAAATCGGTTTGGAGGGTATTTTTGACACGAAATTCAATACAATTTTTTTTTGAAATGTGAACCTTGTTTTGGCACATCTCAAGGCCTAAAATGTTTCTCTATTTGTTATATGCCTATCCTAAGGCCATAGATGCTCCTCCCTACTATAAAATAAAACTTTTTCCTTCTAAACCTAAGCTTTCAAGGAATTTAGAAAAGGTTTTTCAAGGGGATTAACAAAGGAAAAATAAAAGGGTTTTTTAGTAGGAAGAAGAGTTCTATTCTCTCTACACTTTCATTCAAGCTTCCAAAGGAGAAGAAAAGAGTTGTTGTCTCTCTCTTGTGGCCACAAAGGAGGGTTCCTTTGCAAGAGAAGAGAGGACGAAGATCAAGGATGGTGCTCCTACTTCTCCAAACATACAAACTCCCAACCTAAAGGGTTGAGGTTAAGTTTTTGCTTATATTTTGGAGTTTGTTTATATTGTAGGTAGTTTATAGTTAGCTTTTGCTTATTGTATATCTATACCACTACTCTACATGTGAATCATTAGAAAACCATTCCAAGAGATTAAACCCTTATGAGCCTCACTTATATTTGCCTATTCAAGAGGCCATACTTAGTTGTGTGATTTACTTGCATACTTGCCTTCATTAGAGGAATTCACACACTCCCTTGGTATTGAGCAGAGACCATGAACTTGGTATATTTGGCTAGTTGAGAGTCATTCTCTACATTGAGACATTGGTTTCCTTACTTGAAATATTGTCCTTTTTGTGCTTCACTTATATTTGCTTATATAGAGGCTTGCTTGGTTGTGTGACTACTTGTTTACTTGTCTTCTCTAAAGACACTCACACACACCCCCTTGTACGGAAGTAGAGACTACTCTATTGGCATATTTGGCTAGTGAGAGCCATTCTCTACATTGGGACTTAGTTTCCCTTAGTGGCCATATTGGTATACTTGGCTAGTGAGAGCCACTCTCTACATTGGGATTTTGTTTCCTTTGGTTGAACATATTGATATATTTGGCTAGTTTGAGAGCCATATTATATTGGGACCTTATTCCCTTACTTGGATCATATTTACCATATTTGGTTATTAAGAATTATATTAGTAGTTTACCTAATCCCTTGTGTCAACAGTCGAAGATGACGTGTGACAAAAAGTAAGTCCTTGGCTCGGAGACAACCAAGGTTGTGCTTGTCAAAGACACCAAGCATGTAGTTTACGATGTGCACATATACCTTACCCTTGTGTCAATGGTCGGAGACACCGGTTGACGAATTGTAAGACCTTGGCTCAGAGACAACCAAGATCGTGTCTGTCGAAGACACCAAGCACGTAAATTAAGGTTTACTAATTACCTTGTAATCGTTGTAAAAGATTGATTAATAAAATTGAGTAGTTAAAGTGGCATAGGCCCCGGTGTGGCTGAACCACTATAAATTATTGTGTTGTGGTGTGTGATCTTTACGTGATGTTCTTTACGTTTCTATACTTGTAATCATTACCATTTGAGCACCAAGCACATTAAGTGAGTTAAATTAAATCTTAACATCACTAACTAACTCACCTAATTAACATTGGGATAAAAGGAATTAAAAGGATTTAAAAATATAATTAAATTCTATACCCCTCTAGGATTACACACTTAGCAATTTTAGTAATCAAGTAATAAAGTACTTTTTACTACCTCTAGTTTGAATGAATTTTAAATCACAGATATCATTGTGAATTAATTCTAGAAGTTCAGTACTTCTTTCAATAGTACTAAAATGTGATCTAGTTAATTTTGTTTCCACACAAGTGTCACATTTATTATCTAAATCAATATAAAGCTTAGGTAGAAATTCTAAATTAACTAATCTATGCATAGTATTAAAATTTGTGTCCTAGTCTACCATGCCAAACATCAGACAATTCAAGCATATAAACAAAAGAAAAGACTTTATTTATGTTGGGAATTATAGTTATTATATTTAATTTAAAGAGCCCATTGCTTATATATCCCTTCCCCACATACATCCCACTTTTGTAAGAATAAATTTGTCTGACTCGAAGACCAACTTGAATCCTGCTTTACTCAACGGTAAACCAGATAAAAGATTTTTGCGAATGTTTGGCACATGTAAGCACATTATTTCAAGTAAGATCATTTCCTAAAATCATTTTTCGCACCACTTTTCCTTGTCCTTCCACTTTTGAAGTCGTAAAGTTTCCCATGAAAAGTTGTTCTCCGTCATTCACTGGTTGATAAGTTGAGTCCTTTCTGAACAAACATGGCGAGTAGCCCTAGTGTCCACTCACCATTCTCTGGTATTCTCTACCAGATTAACTTCAGAAACTACTACAGAAAGGTTTAAATCAAAGACATCTTCAGAAAAATGATTCACTTTGGTTATATTGGCTTAGGCGGCTTTATTGTTGAAATTCTCTTGAACATTTTACTTGCGACAATCCTTAGCACGATGCCCTGATTTACCACACATGAAGCATCTTCCTTTGAACTTCTTAGATATGCCCCCTTTAGAACCCAGGAATGGTCATTGGTTGTACCGATTCCTTTTCTTCTTGTTGAATTTATGTTCTACTAAATTTACCTTGGATTTTATGGTCTGATTCCGCAGCTTTCTTTTTAAACCGCGGTTATCTTCTTCAATCCTTAATCTTACGATTAAGTCTTCAATGTGTAATTCTTTACACTTATGCTTCAAATAATTTCTGAAATCTTTTTTAAGATGGTGGTAATTTTTCAATGATTGTTTCCACCTGGAAAAAATCTCTTACAGACAATCCATTTTCGGCATGAATTTCATGCATGATTAGGTGAAGGTCTTGCACTTAACTCATAATAGACTTCAAGTCCACCATCTTATATTCAAGGAATCTTCCCACAATGTATTTTTTTCATTCCAACATTTTTTACTTTGTATTTCTTATCTAAGGAGTCTCATAACTCCTTTGCAGACTTAATTGGGTTGTACACATTGTATAATGTGTTATCAAATCCATTCAAAATGTATCTCTTGTAGAGAAAGTCGGCATGTTTTCATGTGTCCACCGCAACCACAACTTTCTTGTTAGATTCATTCTCTTTGAGAGTGGGTGCATCTTCATAGAGAAACTTAGCCAAATTCAATGTTGTGAGGTAAAACAACATTTTCTGTCGCCACCTCTTAAATTCGGTTCCATTAAATTTCTTGGGCTTTTCTCCATGGATTGGTGCCACAGAGGAAGATATAACCATACTTGTATTACTTCTTATCATTTTTGTTATATAAATATAAACAGAAGTTTAACTAATATGAAGAAGGAATAGATATAAAGAGAATGCACAAAGAATAATGAAATAATTGAATTTGTCTTAAGATTGTTATCTTCATATTGTTATTTCAGTATTCTATATATGTGCATGACACTATAAAATGTGAAAATACTTTAATTTAATAAATGAAACTACTTTCTTGACTTGGATGATTGAAACTTCACTTAACTAAATCAAGGCTAGTATTTAACACTATGTCCTTAAGATAGATTCGTCCCTCGCACTGGTGCTTACTATAAATTCGGATGTTTGCCTCCTAGAATACAATGATCTTCTACACACAGAAGTAGCACTACAATCTGTGTCTGGCAAACCAACTTATGTTGTATTTTTGTGCATTCTATTTTCGGCTATCCTTCGAGGTTAAAAGAATACTAGTTAACATACTCCCACTTATACAATACAATCCATCCTAACACCTTTCTCCCTTCATCAGGACCAAACAACCTTATATGGTTTTCATGACTCCACTTGTGTTGAATACCTATACCCTAAGGAATCCAACTAGGCTAGTGATATCAGATTCCTCCGCATCTTTGGGACATACTCCATACCATGCAAAGTAGGAATCACTCCATCAAACATCTTGGTCTTTATTGTTCCAACATCTGTGATGTCACATCTGGACCCTTCACCAAGAGACACAAAACTTATCTTCTCTTCTTGGAATGTATAAAAATATTCTTTATTGGAGAATATGTGAACAGGAAAACCTGAATCTAATATTCAGTCATCATGAGAAATAGTGTCCATATATTTGGAGACTATGAATGTCACACCCCCGAACCCGTAGTGCACTAATGAACCCGAAGTCCGGTGTGCGGCATTCCCAGAACTTACACTTTTACTTATATATAAATATGTATAAGTTATATATATTTTTATTTTTTTATATACAGTGGAATATCATATCTATAAGTTATATATATTTTTATTTTTTTATATACAGTGGAATATCATATCCTAATCATCGTATCACAATAATCTCTCTCGCAGCGGAATAATAAACCAAACCAATCTCATATATGAAATAACATCAGTCTGACAAACTAAAGAATATC
>JAOXJP010254024.1:0-21692 GCA_025762735.1 Platanus orientalis | reverse complement strand
AGGATTCGTGTAGCCGACCCCAAATAGTTGGGATGAGGCTGTTTGTTGTTGTTGTCGAAACCTTCTCCACAACTGGGTCCCAAAGAGAGATGGAGCGAGGCTGCCACCTTAGGGCATTCCTAGATTCTTAATGGGCCATTCCCCTATCCTACATTCGATCCCATGTGCAAGCTTCCTCAGTTTTTACTCCTCAACATTAATACCCACCATGCACGACTTCAACATATTAATTTTAAGATCGGAGATAAGCTCAAGCACTTTTAAACACATCTCCATATTCCTAATATTCTTTCCATCTACTTCAATTAATCGTGTCGTATCATTTGTGAATCGCAAATGGGGCACTGACTGATTTCCCTCCCTCACTCTATATTCGACAGTTAGACCCTCCCTTTTTGCTTTCTTTAGAATACCACTAATGCCATCCACAACCAAAGAGAAGCGGAGTGGAGATAGGGGATCTCGTTGTCTTAGGCCTTGGGAGGAAGGGAAGTAACCTTTTGATGTGCCGTTTATTTGGATCGAGAATAGAGGAAACTGCACACAACCTTTCATCCATTTGATCCATCTATCCCCAAAACCCTTTCTCTCTAACACCCCCAAAAGGAAATCCCAATCCACCTCATCATATGCCTTCTCAAAGTCAAGCTTACGTACCAAATATTGCTCTCCGGTTTTTTTTCTTATTCTAGAAATCAACACATCATTTGCAATTAATACTCCGTCTGTGATATGTCTTTTTTGAGTTGAATTGATAAGACTTTGGAAATAATTTTGTATAAACTACACGCTAGGCTAATAGGTTGATAGTCAGATAGCTCTTGTGCCCCTTCCTTCTTGGTTACTACAACAATGAATGCCGCTCTCACCTCTGTACTCAAAGTTCCGCTTTCATTAAACTCACCAAACACCTTACCTTGTTTAATAGTATCCCACATCGCATGATAGAAATGCAGTGAATACCCATTTAGCCCTGGTGCCTTGTTCTTTTGCATTCCAAATACCGTCTCTTTAGCCTCCTCTTCCGAAAAGAGAATCTCAAGATCCTTCCTCTTTGACCCCCTCTTCCAAAAAGTTAACTTCTTTGTCATTTACCTTTCTAATTTTTTTTTTAATTATGAATTCAACTTGGCTAATAACAAAAATAATAAGGAAAAGGAGTTTGTCTTGGATGATATTTTGATCATGACAAATGGATGGAAGATATGAATTCTTCAGGCAGAAAAGGAGTTATCTATAAGATAGACATAAGGTTATGGTCACGTCGGAGGGAAACAGGGAAATTCTAATTTCAACGAATGGGCTACCTGAAAAAGAATAGTCGATCCCAAATAATTGGGATAAGGCTGTTTGTTGTTGTTGGCTACCTGAAAAAGAATTATTGATCTCTCTTGGGGTAGAATCACATTGATTAAATCCACTCAAACCTGCCATTATATTGTTGTATTACATGGCTATATGGGGTTATACGTGTAAGGGTATCCGTAGGTGTATTCTTTGCTATTCTGATACATGAGACAAAGAATGTGAGAGGGTATCTCTCTCCATACGTTTTCCATTCCTCCCCCAATTTCTCTTCTTCTTCTCCTTCTTTTTCCTCTTCTCATTTCTCTTCTTTTTTTTTTTTATCAAGAACCCAAATACATTGAACATGATCTACAAAAATCTACTTGGTATTAGAGCCAAGTTCAACATAGAAGAATTAGGGGTGATCAAGACCCTCACAGCTGACGTCATCCGTCTGTATGGATGCTGATGTCATCCATACGGACACCATAGGTCAGTGAAGTTGTTTCTTGTTCTTGGTAGATCTTGATTTCTAGAGATTTATGGTGGTGTTTATGATGTTGTTCGGGTTCAATTGCTAGTTTTAGTATTTTCGGAAGATTTTTCCAGATTTGAGAAAACTTGTTTGTGCAATCTATTACGGCTTTCATAGTGGGGCTTGTTGGTCATGTTTGATCTCCTCATATGTGAGGAACATTTAGAAACAAACCTCACTTCATTTGGCTAAGGATTGAGGATTTGGCTGGATTTTCCCCCTATTGTTACCACCCCTATAGTTTTTAGGCTTGTTTTGCTCTATTTTGTATTCCAGCCGTGGTGTGCTTTCTTGGTTTGAATGTATGATGATGATTGATCATGCTTTGATGATCTGTGGGGGTGTATATTCTTCACTTGGTGCTGTGAGGACCCTTTTGTGGTGCCTCTTGATTGGGTAAGGGTTGTATAACCTTACCAATGGTGGTTGAGGCCTGTGTAACCTTGTATGTAACTGTTGGGAGCCAGTGAAAGTGTGTATTGCTGCTGTTGGTGCCTGTATTTGCTTCGGTTGTTAGTTAAGTGGCTCTTTCTGGTGATGTGTTAGCAATTGTGGATGTTCTTCTGTGCTGATTGTGGTGTATTGCGTCAGTGTTTTTTAGTGGCTCTTTATTGTGCTCGAAGGCGGTGTAGGGTGCCTTGGTTTGTGGCCGTTGCTGTATGGTGTGTTGGGCTGTTGATTGGCCGCAATGTGTGTTGGGCAGTTTGTTGAGTTTGATCTTTATCTGCAGAGGTCAACAAATTCCATTCGTGGTGGTTGAGATAGTGTGAGGTTGTCTTTGTACTTTTGATTGACTGTGGAGTCCTCTACCTTGCTTAGTGGTGGACAGTTGGGTTCTTCTTGTTATGATTTCGCAGTGTGAAGCCTTAGGTGTTGAGAAGAGATTTCCTTGTGTTGTTTGATTAGCAGTTGTGCTTATTGTTAGCTGTGCTTTTTCTTAGTGTGTCACAACATGTCAACCCTCAGGCCTCCAGATTTCTCTTTGATCGAAATAGCCTTTTCACAGAAATTTATGATACGGTCTTAGCATGATGGTGTTCCCTCTGCATGATCTACGGCATCGGTCTCTTCTCTCACCATATTCTGCCCAGTCATCCTTGGATTATTGATTCCAGGGCGTCCCATCATATGATTGGTATGTCTAGTCTTTTTTCTTCATACTATGTTTCTTTTAGCCGCGATTAGGTATAAATTGCAGTTGGTTCCTTGTCAACAGTCGCTGATATTGGCCTCATCCCTCTTACCTTCTCTTTGCCATTGTCCTTTGCGTTTCATGTTCTTAACTTTAAGTTGACCCTTGTTTCTGTTAGTCATATTACAAAAGCCTAGAATTGTAGTGTTACTTTATTTCCTTCCTGTTGTATTTTTCACGACCTGAAGACGGGGAAGATGATGCAGGACAAGCTTTGGAAGAGGCTGTTAACTTGCGGGTAATGGGCCCACAAGAAATATAGGAAGGCAAGGTTGAAACAGTGTGGGAAATAGGGGCTGTTTATGAGGTAGAATAAGAGGACTGAATAAAGAAAGTCAAAGATTCTGAAACAATAGGTCATAAGGTAAGGTTTATAGTAGGATTTATAAGGACCAAGTCTGGGCAGATTGCGGGCTGAAGTCTCAACAGGGGCTAATTTAAGACAACAGAGGGAAGGTTTTGGGTGAATTTATAACAGAGTAACTGACTAGGTAGTCTGGTAGCAACTAAGTTAAAACAGAGGGGTAATATAGGCAGGATCCAAGGGTAAACAGGGTCTGTTATCAGAAACAAACATGGGAGCCTAAAGGCTAATAACAATATGGTTAGAGGTGGTTTCAGAACAAGTACTGGATTAAGGCTCAAATCTGGAATACTAAAACAGGGTTTAAAACATGATTCTGGAACTGTTTAATGGTATTATATCAGAGGTAAATACAGAGACTGATTTCAGGGAATTATGTTCTCAGAAATAGTATCAGATTACATGGGAAAATAGGACAGAAACCTGGAACAAACAGCAGGCTTTAGTATGGATTTACATATGTTCTAATATGATGTCAAACAGAGACTAAGACTATGTGCCCAGAAACTGGTTTCAGAGAATTCCAAGCAGCAGAGTTGTACTTGTCTAAATTGTTCAGATTTCAGTCTCAGATTAGAGTTAAATAGGACTCTGATTGTATGGCCTTAGAATAAGTGGATTTCAGTCTGGATCAAAAAACCCAATGAGGGAAAACTAGTCTGATGCTACCACAGATAATAATTGATGGTGATTAAGGTTTTGGGTGGAGGAAAAAATGGAGGGAAAGGGAAACAAGTCTGGGACAGGATATTCTGGGCTGAGATGTTCAAGAAGCTTTCTTGAGGCTTTTTAATGGAGTCTTGACAGCATAAAACAATAGACAATAACCAGCAAGAGAAGAAGCATAAAGAAGAAGTAAGAAATAAGATAAAGAAAGAAAGAGAGAAGTAGGGAAGAAAATGTACCTGTGTGGAGAAATCTCTAATCCACAACCTGGAAAATCCTTACCTAGGTTCTAGTTTTTGGCATAAAACTTGAAGAAGAAGAACCAATCGTGGGAGCCAAAAATAGAGATTTTTTTTTATTATATTTCATTGCATCATAATCGATTATAATAGGGACCCCTTCTTTTAAAGACCAACTAATAAAAAAAGGAAGTTTCTTAAATTAGAAACCTAAACATAGTAAGACTCTGTCCTAAAATTTCCAATACCAACTTTGTAAAGTAGAAAACATCAAAATGTGGGCTTCTTAATGGCTTGATGACCACTCTTATTTAAACATAACAAAGACTTCTCTAAAGTACCTAAAAACATTAATTAAAATGATACCTATATCTTAGACTCTAATAAAACATAAAATATTAGATAAAACAGTAAAATTAACTCTAAGAAAGACTCTAATAATAAACTAAGGACTCCACTGATGTGCTAAAGAAAGTCTTCAATGGATCTCCTCATGTGGACCCCACCAAGCCACATGTGGGTCTTCAATGTCCGCATTAGAAGACCATTATTCAAGGCCATGAGGATCAGGGGCAGTAACTTAATGGATGATTGTTCACTCGTTGCTTCTATTGTTCAGCAGACCCCATCAGCATCACCATCGCTAGTACCTGTTGCTCCTCCCTCTTCCTAGCGCGATTAGCTTTTTCATGACATTCTCGTCTGGTCATATCTTCTTTCCTATGTTTCGATTTTTTTTTTTTTTTTTGGGACCATGTTCTTTCATTTTGAAAATTGTGAGATAGCCAAGCATTGTCATTCTTGATATTCTTGTAGTCCGAGTAGTAGTACTTCTCCCTTTTCCCTTGTTCATTCTAATGTGTGAGGACCTGCCTCAGTTACCTCCCTCTTTGAATTTCGTTATATTGTGACCTTTGTTGATGATTACTTAAGGACAACTTGGATTTACTCGTTGAAATCCAAGAATGAGGTTTTTTAGACCTTTCAATTGTTTCACAAATTGGTTGAGACTCAATTTGATACTAAGCTCAAGGTTCTTCGTTCTTATAATGGAGGAGAATATATGTCTTATGCTTTTTCTTCTTATTTCTCTGAGCATTGCATCTTTCTCCAAATTACTTGTCTTGGGACTCCTGAGCAAAATGGTGTTGCTGAATGAAAGAATCACCATCTTCTTGAGATTACTCGTGCCTTGCTCTTTCTTATGTATGTACCATAGGTTTTTTGAATTGATGCTCTTTAAACTGCTGCTTGATGAACCGTATGCCCTCTTGCATTTTGACATTTAATGTCCCTTTGAGCTTCTCTTGTATTCTGCCATTGGTTCATCTCTTTGCCTTAAGGTGTTTGGTTGCATTTGCTATGTTCATATCCCCAAGTTTGACCGCTCCAAGTTAGATCTTAAGGCTATTAAGTGCATGTTCCTTGGGTATGCTCCAAATTAAAAGGGATACATATGTTACCATCCTTCAACTTGGAAGCGCATTGTCTTTATGGATGTTACCTGTCATGAGTCTATTCCCTTTTTTCCCTCTAGCTAGTTTCATTTTCAAGGCAAGAGTAGACATGCTAGAGAAGATGAGCTGGCCATTCCTCTTTTAGTTCTTCCGCATGTTTTTGATGTTGATGGAGATCCTAGCCGGGGGGAGGGGGGCAATAAAACAGATAGCCGTCCCCAAAGAGAAAGAGCCAGTGACAACCACCTAAAAGAAGGCTTGGGTGCAAGATTTTGTTAATGTGTTTGTTTAACATAAGAAGAAAATGCAAGCTTTAGAGAAGAACAGAACGTGGGATGTTGTAAATCTCCCACGAGGGAAGGTATTTGTAGGTTGCATATGGATGTTCTCTGTGAAATTGCAACCTAATGGGATATTGGAGCAATACAATGCTAGATTGATAGCCAATGGCTATACATGGGTTGATTATTAGGAGACTTTTGTTCCTGTGGAAAAGATGAATTCCATTTGTATCTTGATCTCCTTTGCACCAATCAGGAGTGACCATTACTATAACTTGATGTCAATAATGTCTTTCTACATAGGGACCTTGGAGAGGAAGTTTACACGAGTTTGCCTCCTAGTTTCCAGTATTCTAATAGCAAAGAAACTGTGTGCCATCTCAAAAAAGCTCTCTACGGCCTCAAGAAATCCCTAGAGCATTATTTGAAAGGTTTCGTAGTGCCATATTCAAGAATGATTATAAGTAGTGTTAAGCGGATCAAACTCTCTTTGTAAAACATTAGAAAGGGAAGGTGACAACTCTCATTGCATATGTGGATGATATAGTTGTTATAGGTAATGATCAGTGTATTGAAGTATGTTGCAGTAGTGGAGTGAGAACTATGTAAGGGTATAATTGTTAGGGATGTATTTGTCATTCTTTGTATACAAGAGGGGTAATATTTGCTATTTAGGTAGTATGCCACATATGAATGAGAAATACCTTACGTATGAGAATATGATACTCATGCAAATCGGGTTGTGGTTGTTTGTGATTGACCCTATGTGTATCGGGGCTTGGTGGTTTGCATTATTTGATGTTATGTGTGGTTGTTAGTGATTGGTGCAAGGCTGTTTGGTGTGGAAAAAAAAGAAAAACAGATTGGTGATATTTTTTTCGTATCCATTCAATATGTTTGATGGGGAGTCCAGGAAGATTGGAGAATTTTGTATTAGACCTGGGGTTTCTAGTAGTGTGTTATTTTTGGCTATCCAAGGTGATAATCACATTGCACAGATTACCATTGTTAAACTTGATGGGACAAACAATTTGGAGTGGTCCCATTTTGCCAAGATGTATATTGGCGGGAGAGGGAAGCTTAGGTATATCAATGGCCGTGTGGTAGAGCCATTTGTATCACCTACTCAGGCTTATGAAAAGTGAGTTTGAGAACTTGACAGTCATGTCTTGGTTGCTTCATTCAATGTAACCCCACATTAGAAGGGGTTTTCTATTTCTTAAGATAACTCAGGAGATATGGGATTCTGTGTTCCAAACTTATTCACAACTGAATAACTTTGTGAGGGTCTATCAATTGAACAAAAAAATTGCTTATCTTTGTCAGGGGGAGAAGAGCTTTGGAAATTATTTTGCAGTCTTGCGTTGTATGTGGGAAGAATTGGACCACTATGAAATATATAAACCAGCTTGTCAGCATGACATAGTAGCATATAGAGAAAAGATGGATCACATCAGAATTTTTGAGTTCCTGGTTGGATTGAACGTTGATTTTGAGCTTGTTTGGGTCTATATTCTGAGGAGAGATGTCCTTCCATCTTTGAATGAGGTCTATGCCTTTGCTCAGAGTGAAGAAAGTAGAAAACATGTTATGCAACAATTTTCCTCTGGGAATCTTGAGTGATATGCTTTAATCTCTTCTTCAACCCCTTAGAAATGGGGTGAAAGTGGCTTCAAGAAGCCTTTTAGATCAGGTTATGATGACAACGAGAAGATACTTTGAAAGTTTGGCCTTATTGATAAGGATAAACTAGATTGTAGTCGTTGTGGAAAGAGGAGGCACATGAAAGAAAATTATTGGGACCTTGTGGGACATCTTGAAAAATTTAACAAGCTTGGCTCAATGAGAGCAAATTTAGTTCCATCATTTAGGAGTGATATGTGTATGATCTATGTTCTATAGAAGACTGTTAGTACTGACACTGCTTCTTCGGGTGAGGCCTCTTCTCGGCGGATGGTTACGATTCCCGAATCAGAACTTGAGAGTCTTCGCAGATTCATGTCTTAGTTGGAGGGTCCTGTGGTCACATTTCATCTATCCACTTCATTATTTGTCTCTACTTAGTCAGGTACCCATGCTACTACCCTTCATGTTTTCTCCACCTGATGTTGGATGATGCCAAGAGCTCTATTGAAAGCCCGTAGAGATGTGGCGAAAGCAAGAATAAAATTGAAGCACCCACGAATTTAAGCACACCCAATTAAACTTGGAAGAAATTTAAAGAGAGCAATATAAAATCAAATGAGAAGAATTATAGGAAATTAGACAAGAAAAGATGAGATAAATAGAAGATAAAGGCTAGAGGGCAATTCTGGGCAGAAATATGAAATTACCAAAATACCCCTACTGATGCATCAGAAAATTCTTAAAAATTTCAGCGATATTCTGACATCTATGGTCAAAATTTCATTGTGTCTGATATAATTTAATATGTTAAATCATAAAATTTTAGAACTAATGAAGGTTCTTTAATGGAAATTTTGTAGGACCAGCAAGGAATCTTTGCCTATAAATCAGCAGGGAAGGGGAATAAGAGAAGTGTGAGGGGTTTGGAAGGGGATACCTAGGGGTTAAATTTCCTAAAAGAAAACTAAAGACGAGATATATAGGGGAGGAGACTGCTCATTTGTAGAGAAAGGTCATTGAGATAAATATAGTAATAGAGTGCATAGATGGGTGTGTTTGGAGGTAGTGTTTACGAATGGGACTGGGTATGAATAGGCATTATCAAAGTGTTGGTGGACTTCAATCAGCACATATTTTTAAAAGTGAGCAAAGTAACTGGCAAAGTTCTGGGAAAATGGATGGTGTGGCAGTTCTAATTTAAGGATTCTTTTTTTATTGAATGATAAGGCAGGTTTAGTTCAAAAGAAGAAAGAGAGAAAGGACAAACAATTCACTGGGTTGGTGAATACAGCAGAAACAAAACAACACAAACGGAAAATCACATATTCTCTCTAATTAGAATATCAGTCTAGCTCATTAAAAACAGCAGAGATGGAAACACAATTAAAAAGAAGCTTATAAACATTAGCATATTGACCATCCTGTGGAGAGAACCTATCTTCAAAGAGTCTGAAATTGAAGTACATGTAACACTTCAAGATGAACTTTCTTAACTAAAATAGTTTTGGATCCCAAATGTATTATGTACTTTCAAATTCTAGGTTCTAATTGTTGGCAGTAAATGGGCAGAGAGATTATTTATAATGCTTTTAGTTTTTCGAAATTTTATTTTATCAAAAAAAATAATTTGTATGTGGTGCGCTTTCAGGCATACTTATCCCTTCCAGAGGGGACAGCATCTGTGGTTGGACTAATTGCAATGATGACTGATCATTATAATGTTCTGGTGAGTAGAAATTCAGTTTTGGACCGAGGTTTTATGTGCTATTGTATGGTTCCTAGTTTTATGATTTGCTTGTAAATAGTAAGTACCATGCTGATTTTTTATTTTTATATTGCTTGTGAGTACTATGCTGAAACATGTTGCCTCATTTGTTTCTGTAAGATTTTAGTTGTTTGCATTCTCTATTAGTTGCACTATAGGGACAAGAAATTATATTTTTTCATAATTATAATTAAGAGAAATATATTAAAGAGGTATGTCTTTATCGAGCTTTTTTAAACTACTTAACTGCTTAATGCAGAGGGAGGACCTGTATGTGGAAGGGAAGTGAGGAGGAGATATTATACTAACTACCCATGTCTTTCTTGCTACTCTAATTTGAGTCAATTTTAGCAAGCCTTATCCCAACTAGGATTGGCTATCCGAATCCTGTTCCACGATTCCAATCTATCAAGTGTCATGTTTGACATTAAATCACAAGCACCATTTCTTTCCTCACTACTTTAACCCAAGTCAATTTTGGCAAGCCTTATTTCAAGTGCTTGGGGAAAGCACAAGCACCCTCATCTTTTTCTCACTACTTTAACTTAAGTCAATTTTGGCCTTCCTCTTGTCTTTTTTTCAACTTGCACCATCTCACTCCTCACTGGTGCTCCCTCATCTTATCACCTTGGTACTACACCTAAGCTTCCGTGAATGGATTCATTGTTGACCATTCTTTTCTAGTCTTGCCACTCATCCATCTCAACGTCCTCATCTCAGCCACACTCATTCTTTTTATGTGTTGTTTCTTGGATGCCCACATTCTGCTTCATAAAGCATGACTGGTCTTATAGCACCATCTTATAAAATTTTCTCTTCGATTTAGTTGTATTTGTTTATCACACAACACTTCAAAAGCACATTACTTCATTCACCCTTCTTTAATTCTTTGAGCAATTAGGGGCTTAAAACTAAATTTAGAATAATTCTAAGAATATGGAAGGGACTTTAGGGGTTGGGGCGTTTTGGATATGAAGAAGCTTATTAGGAATTTAGGGTAGAGGTGCATTTAGGAGGGAAATAGATATGGTAGGAAAACGTAGGGAGGAGTGAAAGGTGAAGATAGATTTAAAGGTGTGACATTTCGATGTTAGAGGAACTTATTAGGAAACTTGGATGTACATCTAGGTGATGATATGGCCTACACAACATTTTTTTTTTCCAATAATTAACGAACTTTATTAAAAAAAGGAAACATTATAGTACAACAATATCAAAATCAGTAATTTAGAAAGGAATACATGACCCCGAGTACATAGATTGTTGGCCCATGCCCCAATCTGCTAAGCTATCAGCAACAGAATTTTGTTCGCGTGATATTTGGAAGAAAGAGCAACCAATGTCCAGTGCTAACTCCGTAATTTCATACACTAAGCTCCAAAGCTCCCATGAGTTGCATTCCTTCCTTGGACCCCAACCTATAACAACAGTTGAGTCACCTTCAACAAGAGCCCCCATAGTTCTCATGCTCTTGAGCTCTCTAATCCCCATAAGCAAACCCATTGTTTCGGCTTTTGTGGAGTTGCAATGGCCCAATGGTCCACATAAAACTTTGCAGTTATCCCCATTGTGATCGCGGATTACACACCCAAAACCGGCCGGCCCAGGGTTACCTTTAGATGCACCATCAAAGTTGAGTTTTAAAATGCCTTGAGGTGGAGCCTTCCAACAAAGGGAGAAAATGGGCTGAGAGGCATAAATATCTCTTATTGTAGACAATTCCTAGAAAATTTTGGAGTGGCCCTCTTAAACTACTTTTTTCTTTTTGTAAAACTTGGGTTTGTGTATGTGCGTGTGCACATGTGAACATGTCACCTCATGGTTGCAATGCAATATGTTGAATAACTGAGCCTTAACTCAAGATTGTATGAAGCATAGGGGAGAAGGCAGACCCCAAGGTACAAATTATAAGAAAAACCGATGAGCTTATACAATGAACACCACCTAAAATAGGAGCTAAGTCCTAATTTTCTAAAGCCAATCTTATAAATATTTTCAGTTAGATGTGAACCAGTATCCACACAACTCTCGACCCTGTGACTGCTAATTTTTTTCCCTATTCTATTGTATTTTTTCCTTAACCTTCAATATAGCAATAGAAATCATACATTAAAGCTGAGCACACGCCTTATACGGAACACAAGGCCATGACATGAACACCTCGCCGGGGTATAGCAAAGATGGGATTATGGGATCAGATTATAATTCTGATCTGCAGACTTTAGGGACAGCAGGGTGTAGCTTTAAAGGCTTGATACAGGGCCAGAGTTAGTGTGCACTCTTGGGATTAACAGGTAGGTAGGGGAGAATTTTACTTATGGACAGAACTATGGCTGAATCAAGGAATAAATCAGGGCAACGACAAAACTGATGCAACAGGATGATTCAGGCTTAAGCAATACAACACAGGGCAGGACTTTAAGGCTTAGACTAGGCTAAATACAGGAACTATTTGCAGGATTAGGAGCTGGGTAAAGAAGGTTAATCAGGTTCAGATTTAAAAGAACACAGACTTAGGATGAAAGACTGCTGTAAGACTAACAGATTAGGATCTTTGTTTCCTGCCTGAAGCAACAGAAGAGATTGGTAAGCTCCCGCAAAGATTAGGAGAGGGATTTTTTGGGTTCTTGAAGAGACAGCAAGGATGAGGGTGATGGCTTAGCTGCAGGTAAGGGGAATAGGTTTCCTAGGGTTTGCTAATGGAAAACAGCCAAGAGATTGTTGGGGAAAAGGTTTTATAGATCTGGTAATTCAAAAACTTAATCAAAATTAGTTCTTGATGGGTCATTGATGATTCTTTAATGGCAGAAAACAGAGGACAGCAAGTACAGAGGAAGAAAGAAAGATAGAATGAAGAGAGAAAGAAATGAGATTTCCTGGTTCTTTAAGAGGAAAGCCCTACCTTTCAAAATTCCAGCTCTAGGAAATCCTTACCTAGTGTTCCATGGAATCTCCACCTTGGAGAAACCCATTCGTGGGTTAGAGAAAAGCAGCCGAGAGCCTCCTTTCTATTTTTTTTATAATTTATCATTCCTTCATTTCATACTCAATTACATGGGTAGGGGCTATTTTATAACCGCAAAACTTCTAAAAAAAACTTCTACATGACAGCTCCTCCCTTTTAAATCTTTCTCACAATTTGGTTGCTTTCCCTCTTATTAAAACCCTATTAAAAGTCCATTACCAAAATACCCAAAGACAATAATTGTCCGCATCACCGCTTGCTGGATTTTCAAAAACTGGTCATTCTAGAAGAGTTGGAATCAGAGACGTACAGAGACCATGCTATGAGAGGGGGTGACCATGGTTCGGTCCCCTCAACCAGGGTTAAGTGGACTAAAAAACGTCTTAAGTCTGACTTCATCAGGGTCGAGTCACGGAGAAGTTTCTTGAATGTATCATAAAATTCAAATTTAAATAGCCTTTCGAATGGGATAAAAGATCTGCGGGAGAAAGAGGAAAACTCGTACTTTTCATAGTGGAGGGGTATAGAAAGGAATTGGGGATGTTAAAGGACAATATCTTCTCCCATGTAATATTGGAGGGTTAGCAACAACAAAGATTATAGATCATTTTCTTGGTTTGGTGAAGGGCCTTTCTGTGGTAATTTAAAGAAAGGGTCTCTGACTCTTCTTGGAACCCTTTTTTTCCTATTTCCATAGGTGAGTCGTCTATGTTTTCAGCTTTAGAGGCAGGCGGGCCAGGTTAGGAAGGAGTTTGATTGATGTGGTGGGATCGTATTCTACTCAAAGCACTCCACTATGAATTGTATTCTTTGTGTTGGATAGGTAGTAGAGTGAGAATATATTTGTGACATTTAGTGCTCTAGGTGTTGGGGTTACAAATAGAAAAAGAAGAGGAAGAAGAAAGAGAAGAAGAGAAAAATTGGGGGCACAATAGAATAATACGTCTGTAGACAACTCTCACATACTATTCATTCATATATTAGAATGGAAATGGGGTACAAGAAAACAAGTAGGGTATTTACAAGTATACCCTTATACAATATAAAGACATATGTACCCTTACATGAATGAACCCATTTATTTTCTTATGCATCAACACTCCTCAAGTTGGTATTTTGATATTATGCATACCAAGCTTACCACAATCTTATTGAAACTAGGATTACATAGGCCCTTGGTGAACACGCCGGTCAACTGATCTCCAGTCTTTATGAAGGGAATGTATATCCACTCATTTTGTAACTTCTCTTTGATAAGGTGTCTGTCATGCTCAATGTGTTTAGTTCTATCATGGTGAGCTGGATTATGAGCAATATTGATTGCTGCTTTATTGTCACAATACAAACTTATATGACATTGGGAGCTAAATTCTAACTCTCTAAGGAGTCCACGAGTCCAAAGAATCTCACATATCTCATTTGCCATGGCGTAAAACTTAGCTTCCGCACTCGATCTTGTTACAAGGGACTTCTGTGAATGGAAGGCACTTTTCAGATGGTGTTCTGATTGCAAACGAGTGCATGGATGTCAGAGTCAAGTCTAAAAGGAAGGTTTTTTTTGTAAGCTAGATATTGAAAAGGCCAATGATCATGTGAATTCGAAATTTCCAGGCAACACACTAGGCTGAATGGGTTTTGGGGCAAAATAGAGGAGATGGATAAAGGTATGTGTTGGTATAGTCTATTTTTCAGTGTTGGTAAATGGAAGTCCAGCAGGATATTTTAGAAGTTCTGGGCCTGAGACGGGGATTTTTTATCCCACTTTCTGTTTATCAGGGTAATGGAGGCCTTGAGTTATATGATTAGTATGGCTATCTTGAAGGTTTTGAAGTACACCATTTAAGAATTTCTCACCTTCAATTTGCGGAGAACATGATTATTTTTTGTGTTGCTTTAGTTTATCAATTGGGTTTCTGTTGGTGTATTTTTTGATGCTACGAGGCAGTGTCAGTTTTAACGGTAAACCTTGGTAAGAGTGAGATCTTTGGGGTGGGGGACATTTAGGAATTTTGCCACCGTTTTAGGTTGGAAAATAGGGATCTTCCCATTACTTAGCTCGGGCTTTCCTTGGGGTCAAAATTAAGTCAAAAGAAGTGTGGGAACCGTTGAAATGGTTTTTAAAAACTTAAATTTTTGGAAATCCTTTTGTCTCATAAGAGGTAGATTGACCTTGATAAAGAGCTTCCTAGTTAGCATGTCAAATTATTTTATGTTTCTCTTCATGATTTTGGCGTCGATTTCTCTTAGGGTGGAAAAAATGTTCAGGGATTTCTTGTGGAATGATAACGTGGAATATAGGAAATACCATCTTATGGACCGGTACTCGATTTGCCATTTGCTAGAGGTACGTGGTCTAGGTGGTGTGAGTATTGATGTTGGTAATAGTAATGGTCGGCATACTTCTTTTTTGAAAGGCAAATGGTGTTCTGATACACCTCTCCAAGTCTTATTCCCTTAAATCTTTAACCTAGCCAGATGCAAAGATGCCATGGTGGCTGACTATAGTTTGATTGATGCTGGTGGTATCAGTTGGGCCTAGCAAATCAGGAGAGATTTATATGATTGGGAGATCGATTCACTGGCCAACTTGCTTGGTGTTTAGAGACTGTGAGGCCAAGGAGTAAGGAAGGTGATAAAAGAAGATGGTTAGTTCTAAGTCTGGGTTGTTTAGTGTGAGATCTTGCTACCTTTTTATGGCTACTCTCTGGGTTTGGTGTTCCCTGGGCAGCACATATGGAAAATCCCCTGCTCCTTCCAAAGTCCAATTCGTTCTATGGGATGCTGCGTGATCAAGTGTCCTGATGATTGACAATTTAATCAAGAGGGTGTATTTTATGTATGCAAGATGAAGAGACAGTCTCCCATCTTTTTGTCCTTTGTAGGTTTGCGAGTGAAGTGTGATCTTCATTCCTTGCAGGCTTCAAATCTGATTTGGGCTTTGCCCTATGACATGAAGGCTTTGATAGAAAGTTGGAGTATGAAAGCGTTTTCAAAAAGGGGGAAGATTCTTTGGTGGACTGCTATCACTGCTGCTTTTTGGGCTATTTGATGGGAAAGGAGCAATGGTGGTTTAACAACATGGCTTAGCCTGTGTACAGGGTGTATTCTAAAGCAAAAATATAAAATAAAATAGTGTGTATTTATGGGTGTTACAGTGCAAGACTTTTCCGGGGCTGAGTATGGGGGATTTAAAAAGGGGTTTGTATACTGTTATTAGTAACTAAAACAGGGTGTAAAGTTTTTGGGTGGTTCTGTCTTTTGGTTGTCTGTTACTTTTTTGTGGCTTCTTTTTTCAGGCATTGTATAGCCCGGGTTGTTTCTTTTGGGTTGGGGATCCCGCATTCCTTTTTAATGAATCTTCTTTTATTCCTATAAAAAAAGAAAAGAAGAAAAAAAGGATGTAGCGGTTTGGGGTTGATAGGGAGAGCTTATGGTAATGAGTGATGGTGGCTGAATGGAATGGGAGTTGGTTTGGTTTCCTATGGAATTGTGGAGGGACACAGCCTAGGGATTTGAAAATCTATTGTAAAAGGGTAGGGGGATTTTAGAAAGTTCATAAAATTCAAGCTTGGTGTAGGCAAGGAGATCAAGTTTTGGGAGGATAAATAATATGGGGACATACCTCTTAGAGTTGCTTTTAATAATATTGACACCTTAGATTGGGATAAATAGGGGACTGTTCTTTCTCATTATGATACCAATAGCGGTGTAGGGGCATGGTGCCCAAGAATGAGAAGAAACCTCAATGATTGGGAAATGGAAGAATATATGAGGCTTCGAAATAGGTTAAACGATCTCCTCCCCAACTCTTTAATGAAGGGTAACTGGTTTTGGATAAGGAAAAAAATGTGGATTTACTGTTATGTATTTATTTATTTATTTTTTTGATAGGTAAGTAGGTGAAAACGGGTTTTGAACCCAGGTCTGTGGTACGCCATCCACAGACTTTACCAACTTAGCAAGCTGGCATAACACGATGGGGCTTCCTTTCCTGCATAAGGTAGTTTGGAGATTGGGTTTCCTGTTGATGGTAGTCTAACCAACTCTCCCAAAACCTTAAGGTGTTTGGAGAGACACAAATTAATATACTTCAACACCTCCCATCAGGAGGAACACTGTTCTCTCCTGGCAACACACTTGGAGAGCCAAGTGCAAGTCCACACAACACGTACACATGCGCACACCACTACATTCGGAAAATTACTTTCACTGGGATTTGAACACGCGACCTAACCTGGCTGTGATACCATGTTAACAATAAACTAATCAACTCTCCCTAAACCTTAAGGTGTTAGGAGAGACACAAATTAATATACTTCAACATTTCCTACAAAAGTGTTTTGTTATTATTTATTTTTTATTCAGAATGTCTTCATGGACAAAATTTTTACTTTGGACAATCTAATGGGAAGAGATTGGAGTTTGGCCAACAAGTGTTCCTTGTGCTTTATATCGGAGGAAACAGTGGATCATCTTTTTGTTCATTGCCCGATGGTTTGTTAAAGTGTGGAACTTCTCTCTCCCAGCTGGGTGTTTTTTTGGGTATTCTCGTCGGATTTTAGAGGTTTAATCTCTAGATGGTAGCTAGTAGGCGTGGAGGGGGGGGGTCCTAAAGCTGTCTAGAGGTATCTGCTAGGTGCTTTCTGTTAGGGCATTTGGAAGGAAAGGAATAGCAGGATTTTACATAACAAGGCCAACAGTCTGGAGAGCCTTTATATAGTCTTTGTGTAGCTCTCCTTTTGACTGGTGTTTGAGGAGGGATCGTAATATTCATTATGATTTGAGGGCTGTTGATGTAAAGGGGGTTTGTTTGGGTTCAGGTTCAGAGAGAGAGAGTGAGAGAGGGTGCACTGCACTTGCATATAATGCATCAGCTTTCAAAACGAAATTATGATGTGTAACTGTAGGATTGGTAGATGAGAGTGGATAATTGGGGTGACAAGTAGCCAAACAAGATGGTCAACAAGAGAAATTTGATGAAACGAAGGAAGGGAAAACTTTCACTGTTTCACAACCTTTCCAACTTTTTATTCCAAGGTGTATGTTAAAGACGAACTAAACAGTGACTTGCTGAAGATGATTTTTGAGTATTAAAAGAAAAAGTGTATACAATTTTACAAGGGAAGTATTGGGGAACAGTTTGATAAAGGAAGAGAATTTGGTGTTAGGAAAGGGATTATCTGGGATTCAAAGGAGACAGATGATGTAGTGCAGGGTTGAGCAACATGTCAACCTTCTATGGGGGTGTGTGAGGAGACAGATGATGATAACATGACGTGGGAGGGCGTCAAGCCAACATGGCAACTTTTCTAAAGGGGTCTTGAAGTCTGAATTTGAAGGAGGGGTGGGGGAATATTTTTGAAGAGTTCTCATCTGTGCACAAGAGAGGATCACGTGGTGCATGAGAGGGGATGCTTCTGAAGAGGCAACAGATACTAGAATTCAAAGTAGTGGCGACAACCTTACTTCAGAACTATGTACAATTTTATATACATGAAAATATTATAGAAGCTTTAGTTTGTAATACTAATGGGAGTGGTCAATGGAACCTTGACTTTGTTGCTTAGTAGTCCCCACTCACATTTTAATGGGCTTAGAAATTTTTTTCCATCCTTGGTTTGTGGGCCATAAACCGTGTTTCATGCTTGGGTTAACATGGGCTGTTCCATAGAAGCCATTTAGGCTCTCAACCATTGAAAATGCTACATGGATGGTATACTCTTCAACTAGGACCTCCCATTCTTTGAATTAGTGGATTGATGCTTTGGCATCTAGACTTCTTTACTACTTGTTTCTTGAAGATATGCACTTGTTTGACAGATCTGCATTAGTGCCATATGCATCAAAACACGTGCATAGGTAATCATATATATTGCCCCGAGGTTCAGGGATACTTATACTCTGGGTAGGACAACATGGATTTGATTACTACCAGGGTAGCTCATTGGCCCTCTTCCTGTTCAGAGGGATCTCTACAGAAGACTGGAGCGGGGTTGCCAGTCTAGCCCTATCACTTTGCTGTCTATTCGCCCTTGGGTTTCTTGGCTTCAGGATGCCATCAAAGTGAATTTGGATGGTCGTTTGTTTGGAAATCCAGTATCATCAAGCATATGTGGAGTTTCTATAGACTAGACATGGGTCATCCTATTTGCCTAATTAGGAGCTGGGAAGGGAGAGTTCATTAGAGCTGAGCCATTACCTTGCCATCAGAGGCTTAGATTCTCACATTCTATAGATTTTGAGAGTCCTGTAGTGGTGGAAGACTCATAAATTGTCATTGGTTGGAGACAATTCTCAATGCCTAGTGGATTCTTACACTACTTCAGAGGCGCCAGGACATTGGCATCTAGACTGAATATCTTGTTCTGATGGATGTTATGATTGCAGTGGATCTTCTAGCAACGAGTGGACCATCTAGGGCCAGGGGTCCTTTGTTCTGGGGGCACTCATGACATATGTAGTCCATTTAGTCATCCTTTTCTCCCTTTGTTACTTTTCTTCATATTATGCGGTCTTCTCGACTTGGGAGGGATCCACTGCCCTTTTACTTCCCATTATTAAAACCTCTTTTGTTAGTTCTCTCTCTCTCTCTCTCTATATATATATATATATATATATATATATTGCTTGCTCACTTGTAGGTGTTTTAATTAGAATCCTTAAAAATTTAATATTAAATTAATGACAACTTGTTAGCACATTGAGTCTCTTCTTTACTGTGATATCTGATCTGGTATGCCAAAAGAGAAATTTCTTTAAAGATTGAATATACCCAAACTTTGTCTTGTGCTTATATTGTCATGCAAATCAGCATCCTACAACTTATTAAGTGATAAAGAAGTACAAATGAAAGCATAAGCATGTGTCAAGTTGGTGGTGGTCCAGAAAAACACCTGTCTCATATAATTAGTCCATTGTTGGTCCTTCTGGATAGAATTTGAAGGCTGGATAGCGGGTTGGGGTCGAGTTTAGTTTGTGTTTCAAATTTGACGTCAACCAGTTGACTCTTACTAGGGGTTTGAATATGGTCTTTGTTGCTGGTTTTTTCAGGATCGTTGGCAGTGTATCTCTTTTCAACTCAATTTGACCAGGTTGTCCTCCAACAGTCTTTATGGAGCAGAATGTTGGGTAGCTAAGAAAGAATACATCCATAAAATGGGTGTAGCTGAGATGAGGATGATGTGCATGATGGCAAGACTAGAAAAGGATAGAATGGGAGATGAAGCATTCGTAGGAGCTAAGGGGTAGAGCACCAATTGGTGATAAGATAGGAAGGTCAACTGAGATGGTTGGGTCATGTGCGACATAGATCAATGATGATGTAACACAATAGAGAATATACCCAAAATTGATTCAGGATATAAGCTCTGATACCAAAATTGATGTAGGATATTCCAAGGCCCTCAAATAATTATTAGATTAAAGTGCGGAAGTAAACGAATCAAGAATTGAGTTTAGAACAAACATAAGTAGCCACTAAAATTTAGAAATGAAAGAAGAGAATGATAAAACAGAGATTAGGAGGAATTAGAATGAGAAAAGAGAAGAAAAGAACCAAAAAGGGTATGTATGTAATGTTGGACTGAAAATCCAAAAAAAAAACCAAAATGCACTTTCGACGCATAAGAAAATTCGGAAAATTTTAGGGTAGATTCTGACGTGTTCAAGGGTTCTACAGTTCAAATTTCATGATATTTGGATAAGATTAGGTAGCTCAAATCATCAAATTTCAAAAAACTCAAAGCTCCTTTGATGGAGGTTTATGAAAATAGAAAGGAATCTTGGAATATTAAAGGAGAAGAAGAAGGGAGTGGGATAGAAAGAAAGAGAGAAAGATAAGAAGAGATTAAAAGAGAAAGAAAAAGATAAGAGATATACCTTAAAGGAGATAGGGAGCCCGCGGCTTCACCTATGGAAGAAGGGAGAGGGGAGCCATGAGTGGCGTCAACCCTTGGAGGAGAGAACTTAGACCCTTGGCCTACCTTGAGGAAACATCCAATTCACAAACTATTTCTTAACATTCTTCACTGATTTATTCATGGGGGAGGGGTGCCTTTAAGTAGGCTTACAATTTTACAAGAAGTAGTAACTTCTAAATTAGAAACCTAGTAAAACTCTTAAACTTGTAGCCTAAGATATACAAAAATCAAAGACTTACTAAAACATGACATTCTAAAAACTTAACGACTAAAACAACTAAACTTGTTGAACAAGTTTTACCAAACTTTAAGACTTTTCAAAACATAAACTTCTAAAATCACTATTCCCGCAACTTTTGATAGCCCTTTAGTATATTGGTCATAACTTTCCCAAATTACCTCAGATTTGTGTAATCTTTGTCTCGTTAGAAAGGTAATGACACCAAAATCAAGCAAAAAAGACAGGTTTTGACCTTAAAAAAATTGGGTTAAAAGTGAGTGACGGGATTACAACTCAAAAACCCATAACAAACTAAACTAACCATTGCACTATTGGCCTTGCTACAAACCCCTTACAAAATTTGAATTGACCCCACATAACATGTAAATTTAAATGTAGCCCTTTTATGTAGGGGTACATACATAAGTTGCATAATGTTTTCTGCATCAAATGACCACTTCAGTGGGGAGTGAGATAGTGCAAGTTGTAGGCGTGAAAAGGACAAGAGGAAGGCTGACATTGACTTGGGTTAATGTGGTGAGAAAAACACAAGTGCTTGTGTTAACTGCAGTATGGCCCTAGACAGTGGAATGGCGGAGCAGGATTTGTGTATCTGATCCCAAGTGGTTGGGAGTTGGGACAAGGCTTTGTTGAGTTTGTTGGTTTATTGTATACAAATTCAACTTGGGCTTTGTTTCCTACCTTCTGTATGGGTACAACTTGGGTGTGGTATTTTACAGCTAAAAGTAAAGTGTCAACGAGTGTGCTTTATGTTTTGAATTTGAAGTGTCTGGGTAACATTGAATATGTAGTGCAGACTTTATTAGTAATTGGTAACTCATTGTGGTGTTAGGTTTTGTGTTGGATTTTCTTTTGGTTTTGTTTTGTTGTTGTTTGCCTTCGTGTTTACTATACAAATATATATGCATCCTAGGGATGTAGAAATAATAATTCGTTGAAGAATTTTTTTTTGATTTTTTTCTTTATGTAACCTGCTGTGCAATATGCGAAAGGGCGGCTTGGCCCAACGGTAAGGCTTACCGTTAGCGTCCCTGGTGGCGCGGGTTCAAGTCACAGAAACAGCCTCTTCAGAAATGGGGGTAAGGCTGCGTACATCTTGCCCTCCCCAGACCCTGCGTTAGCGGGAGCCTTGTGCACTGGGCCGCCCTTTTTTTT